>JAQJVL010000212.1:798402-1008052 GCA_035578905.1 Stictocephala bisonia | reverse complement strand
TTTGGGTTCATGGGGTCCTAAAATGTATTTTTAGACCAACTTGTAAAAAACTTGTTTTAACATCACAATACTTTCTCTATATGCTAACGCATATGGGAGAAAGTGAAACGCTGTGAAAAATATGTTAAAGTTTGTGGAAGGCATTGTATAGCGTAAATTCAGTTTAAATTAAATCACATTATAAATTAAATTAAATGATTATATACTATAAAAAATACTCTTACTCGGTAAACTGAATGTTGAATCACTCAGTATATAAAACAGCTAGGTTTTTTTAAATTATTGAATATTAATAAATTGTTATCATTGCTTAGTTCCATCAGTCTCCAGATCAATCAAAATAATCAAACTTAAATTAATCAACTATTAAGTTTACCACACTTTTATAACAACTCTTTTTATCATAGGAATCTCTCAAGAGCAATTGTTAAAATGAATAAATTCCAAACGAAATGTGATATTGCGATGTTGACCTAGAGCGGTCGTTTCAGTGGTTGGCCATCCCAAGACATCGCCCTAAGGCACTTGCCACTGGTTTGAGTCTGGGACATTCACACAATTTCCCCACATAGATAATTTCCTGTTCCGTCAGCTAAATAATTTAAGATTGAGGAATTTGCCAATTTGGTTACCGGAGAGTTTACCTGAATGCACAAATACGAGGTTTTGGTGAATGCATGAATTCCTTTAGTGAAGGGTTCAGTTTGGCAGATTTATTAAGCTGACCCCACTAATCGGTGGGTGTACAACGATTTTTGTTAATATAACCAAGTTCAAACGCCATTTATATAGTTGCTGTTAGGTTAGGATAGGTTAGGTTATACATGATAAGATGATATTTATATCATAGTAGACCTTTCATATAGTCGGTATTTCACAATTCTACATTCTGTAATTTTCTGTTTCCCAAATTGCTTTTGTAACTTTTTATGAATGAATACTTCACCGAAGATTAATTTATTGTTAATTCATTATTTTTGTTGTTGTTAAATGTTTACTCTCGTTAACTTTCCTTACATTCTTACATATGAGACACCAACACAACGTTGTTGGCATTTAAGGCGAATATGAATGGTTATATGAGTGTAGGATGAGTGTGGATGAGTGTAGTCTGGTTACTAACTGAGTTCAACTGTTCCTCAGAAAGGGCAATTTATTAATAGCCTAACAGCCAGGACAACTAAGGGACCTACAGCTTTACGTGGAATCCGAACTACGTAGTGCTGGTCTGATTTTCAGGTAATTGAAAATTATGAGTAAGCCTGATACTCAGTTATCTCCCCCACTCAACATCCGTACAATGATTACCACACCCAACATGGACACCCCAGACTTCTCTAGCAGTGTCCACGCCGATAGCAACCATTGAGCGGACGTCATGTCGGTATTAAGAGGACCGAGCATCCAACATATCGCCTACAATCTCCCAAACACTTTGTCCCCAAGTAGCTGGGTTACAGCACTGCGCCACCAGTACACTCGTTAATTTTCGTTAATAGTGGCATCCTATCTATTAATACAATCGGGTCATTTAGTTCATTCACTTTCTGAACTTACTACTTGACCGATTTTAATGATATTTTATTTATTCAAAAGATAATTTTGATTTCTAAGTCGTAATGGAGCTAGATTTTTTTAATTTTCCATAGGTTTTTGCCCTACACGGCGTCAAATTTGCAATGTTATTCTTATGGAGATTAATTTTAATTGGCCAGCTGGTGGCATAAACAAATGTTAAATGGTCCAAACAATTTGTTAGGTTAAACATTGAGAGCAGCACAGTAAAATATCAAGTTAATTATAAAAGACTGAATACATGTCTGTCTCTGTGTGGGAATGAAGCCGTTAAAAAAAATTAAAACATTTTAAATAGGCTTAATTGGTTGTTTATAATTATTATACTATAAATAGAGTGCAAATCAAGTGCAGTGAGTGAGCTACTGTAAATGAACTTAAAAAATATGATTTTACTTAATACAGTTTAATTAATAATATTTGAAGTCAAACATGCCGAGGCTTCATGAGCGCATCGAAGCATGGAGGGGTGTCTCCTAGTAGTTATTAATACTATGTTATATTATATTGTGTTTTATTTTATTGAGTTACGTTGTGCTATGTTTGTATTTACATCTATGATTATATTTATATGTAATTAGGTTTAGTAAGAATTGAGTGAATACGAAGAGACTTAACATGTTTGTTAATAAAGTAAAAATACTAACTACTTATTTAAACATAACAATAAAAGAAATAAATATATGAAAATGTGGTTTATTGTGTAAATATTATATAAAATGTGTTTATCTACGGGAGATTTTTCCTCAAATAGCCACAGGCTAGAGCTAGAGGAATAAATAAAAATGACTAATTGTAGAATATTTGTTGTACAAAATAATAAATAAAGAGTTTGAATTTGATTTAATATGATACAAATGCAAAAATTTATACCATCATAATAATTTTAATTTTAGTCGAAGTTGTGATTCAAAACTATACTAGAGAGTAACTAGAGAGTAAAATTACATTGCCTCATCCACTTTTATGCCCAATGAAGTCATATACAGGGTGTTCAGTAAAACTTTCAATAATTTGGGATGTTATTGTACACATATAAATGAGCAAAAAACTTCATATAAACTCAAACTATGGTAGTTGGTTGCATAACAGCGAAGAAAGAAACATAGTTAATTTCTTCATGATAGCAGCGAACGCCTAAAGGCAGTCATAAGTAGATTTCAGCTGATGTACTTTTTTATACATCTTAGTAATAATTACTAGGTTTATCTTTGAGAATTTGGGGGATAAATGTATTAACTGACAAGTTGATGGCCCTGTCATCACATGGTTAAGTGGAGAAATAACTACTCGACACATATTCAGCGCACTACTAAATGTAAACAGCGCACTCTGTTTCTTTCTCTGTGGTTTAAATATAATGTTTATCCTATTGAGGATATCACGGATTTTCAAAAGTTGGTCTTATTTTGTTAATATTATTAATTGTTTAAGGAAATAACATTTGAGTTAATGATTCCAATACTAAAAATCTTTCGAAATAAAATAGTTTTAAATAAAATATATTATTTTTTCATTTTTATCTCTTTGAAAAATCAATTTATAGTAATTTTAGTCGGTAATATATGTTGTTGTGGAACCATTCACCCAAATTTCACATCCTGAAACAAATAATATGAGAAAACAATTAAAGGACTAAACAAAAATTGTGTACATCAAAGCTAGACATATAAAGATGAACGAATCTGTAATTATAAGATGGTTTAACCAATTATAAAGTACACGACTATTAAGACAACAATACATTCAATTAAATTTACTAACTAGTTTATGAAAGGAGTTCGACAGTAAATTAATGGGGGGAATGAAAGAAAAAGTAACAATTTATATAATAACAAACTAAATCGGATAATTGGTTTGAACTCAAGGCCAATAACTAAATGCTCAGTAACCTTAGATATAATACTTGCAGTTCACCAAAAGTTTTATTTTGTGATACATACTTTTTAATAGAACATTTTCAGCAGCTTTTTACATCCAATCGTAAAAGTAAATTGTTATAAATTTTGATCAGAATTCGATCAAACATTTTTATGAGATTGAAGAAAAATATTTACGTTCTAAACCCTGTATTCAAATAAAACTATTGCTCTAACTTATGATGAGTTATTTGTGAAAATTTACTTGTAATCAGTTTAATTCTAAAGTTATATAAATATATTTAACTATCATCATTAATATAAATCATCAATTTTTACTTTATATGAATTATTAAAATATTTTAATAATATCCTTCCTTCGATTCACTTTTCGATTATGTATGTACTGACTATTGAAGATTTGTTATACGCCGTGTGTTCTTTATTTGAAATATTATAGGAATAGTTATAATAAATGTTTAATTGAGATGTGTTAACACTATAGATACAATTATAAAGAAAGTACTTTAATTTATTTTATTCTAAAACTGATTTAGGGCAATGAAATAAAGACGATCAAGCGAATAAATAATTTGTATTTACAAAATAATTAAACATCTTTAAATTGTTTCATTTTCACATATTTACATAAAATGAGTTACCTTGATAATCGAACTTCAAGGTCATCGAAGTACCGGCAGACGCAGAGCAGAGGCTGGATTTGCTCTATAAAATCAATATTACAATAATCAACTTCATGTATGTAGTAGTCCCACCCTACTTAACACATTGGAATACAATTAAGGCTGCTGATGTTAAAGTCAACAAATTCCATACACTAGAAACACTCTTTGCCACACGAACTTGGTAGTTCTAAAATTCCTTTGTGATCAAAGTCCTAGTTGTGAAATTAGCATTGTCTTTGATCTAGTGTACAAATCTTTCTTCGACCCCCACTGCAACATTGTGTAATTCATATCTACTTTCCTTCATTTGGAGAGAATTGTTCATGAGAAACGTTCTTCTTTTCTGGAAACAAGGTATTCTACAACTTGATATGAAAATACTGGAAACTGAGGCTGAAGAATTCCCTCCTCGGTCGAAAATCTATTTCATTCCTTGATTAAAAACTTGAGTCCTGGATGGAACTGGTATTTCAACGTTAAATAAGACTCCTTTTCTCTAAATTCTGAAAGTTAATTATCTTTTTCTCCTAAGAATGAATACAGGAGAAAAATATCTTTGGATGCAATCTTTTACATCGTTGGATGAAGTTTTTCTTCCAATGTTGAGTAAGACACCTCATCTGATTGTGACATCTTCTGTACATGTATACGGGCATTCTTAAAAGTTTTGGTAATAAAACCTTCTGATTGCTGGGTGAAACTTGCTGTTTAATGAAAAATTAGCTATCTCCAATCTTGAAAGTGAATCTTGAATTGTAGCTTGGGCACGAAAATTACTTCATTATGTATCTAGTGCATCTCTCAACAAAAATTCGAAAAATTCCTGCACTCCATGTGTTTGACATCTCTTAACTCGGAATGCAAATTTATATATGAAAAATATCTTGATCATTTTGGCGTGCTAGTATTTAATGCTGAGTATCAAACATCTACTACTGATCTAAAGCATCCTTTAATTTTTGGTATGGTAAAGCTTTTTCTTCTCCTGATAATATGTTGGTTTTTACTGAGTTTGTTATGCCATTTTCCTCTGGGTATGTGATTTTCTTTTCTCCAGACTGAATCAACTCATTCTCCATTGAATTCGATATCTCTTGCCTTTTTATTACTGACTTTTCTATATCATCTAATCCGTGGATCATCTCCTTCCCTCTAGTAATTTTAGTCGTCTCCGCATGAGTTGCGTCCTGAAGCTGTAGGTGTGGAGTTTCTTCTATTCCTGAATATAGCACCACCTTCTTGGTTGGATGTGACGAAAGTTTTTCTATTTTTTGCACCTTCACTTTCAATCCTGGGTGAGGTATGTCTATAGGCACTAGATATGGAACCTCCTTCACAACTGGGAACGGAACTTCCTTCTCAATGATTGTTGGTCGTGGCTCCTCAATGAAGAATGGCACTGCTTTCACAACTGGAATTTTGACCGGTACTCGTATTTCCTTCGTGATGGGATAGTTGACTGGCTTTACAACAGGGACAGGAAAATATTTATAAACGGGTATCTTTACTGGATAAGGGATTTTCATAACTAACGGATAAGGAATAATACGTTTTTTTATTACCTTATAGGGTCGCGACACTTTGACCGGATACTTATTAATCTGATATTGTTTTATGGGGTAGGGAATGATTTTTACGATCGGGTATCGAACTATAAAAGTTTTTTTCACTGGGTATAACACTTCCTTCTGCACCACGACGGGGTATGGTTTATTGACGTGGACGGGAACTGGTTGATTCACTAGGACCTTCACTGGAGACGGCACTTCCTTGACCACAGGAAAAGGAATCGGCACTTTTACTTCCTTGTCGATGACAATATACTTGATACCTCCTTCATGATCATCTCCGAACTTGCCCTCGTGTGGATCCCCAACTACCACTGGCACCAACACCACTAACAACACCAGACCAGACATGGTCTTTCTTCGAAATATCTCGTTTCACTAACGCATTTCTAGAGCTCGCTCATTTTATAGCTATAACTCTTTCTTCACGTAACACATCGTCAGTGAAACCATCAGCACTGCTCCAGTAGATTTGTACATTTTGTTGTTTTAGTTAATTAATTAAGTGCAAGATTACTCGAGCGTTTAAAAGAAAGTAAATATTTAAGACAATGAATTTGGATCATGTACAGTAGGATGTTGAAGCTTAAACTCATTATATGGAAACAGTTATGTTGTTTTTGTATAAGTCATGCATGATCATTGATATATAAGATAAATAAAAGTATAAAACAAAACAAGAACAGTAATTAAACAAGTAATAATGTGGCAAATATTATCCAACACCTGGTTCTACAAGTTATACAGTGCATTAATTATAAGTCATTAAAACTATGGCTTTGAATTTGAAACAAAGAATGTGATATTTATTGCTGATTATTCAAGCGTGAGTTTAGACGTATTAAATTTTGAGTAAACCAAACTGCCTCTTGAGAAAATTCAGAAACCAGATAAATCTAAAACTTATAAGTATGTTGAAGAAATGAGAAAATATGCTTAAAACAGACAGATTAGAATGTTCATACCTATTAATTAGTTTTTCATTAATCTTGGAAACTTTGATTCGTTAACCTAACTTTACCAAAGTTAACGTTACTTTAACAAAGTTAACCTAACTTTACCAAAGTTAATGTTACTTTAACAAAGTTAACCTAACTTTACCAAAGTTAACGTTACTTTAACAAAGTTAACCTAACTTTACCAAAGTTAACGTTACTTTACCAAAGTTAACCTAACTTTACCAAAGTTAACGTTACTTTAACAAAGTTAACCTAACTTTACCAAAGTTAACGTTACTTTAACAAAGTTAACCTAACTTTACCAAAGTTAACCTAACTTTACCAAAGTTAACGTTACTTTACCAAAGTTAACCTAACTTTACCAAAGTTAACCTAACTTTACCAAAGTTAACGTTACTTTAACAAAGTTAACCTAACTTTACCAAAGTTAACCTAACTTTACCAAAGTTAACGTTACTTTAACAAAGTTAACCTAACTTTACCAAAGTTAACGTTACTTTACCAAAGTTAACGTTACTTTACCAAAGTTAACGTTACTTTACCAAAGTTAACGTTACTTTACCAAAGTTAACCTAACTTTACCAAAGTTAACCTAACTTTACCAAAGTTAACGTTACTTTACCAAAGTTAACGTTACTTTACCAAAGTTAACCTAACTTTACCAAAGTTAACGTCACCTAACTGATTTTAACTCACTGTGGACTATTTTTTCTATACGTTTGCAATGTACCGAATGCGTGGGCATATGTAATTACTGAAAAAATAACTGGGGTTTGATATTAGATCAGTCATATGATTTCGGGGAGTCTATCTAAACAATGGATCACATAGTTGCAGAGTGCCCCTTGCACTCTTTTACGGAAGGATTACCTAGAACAAATTACAAGTGAGGTAGGTCTTAAACAGCTTCATGGTTTGGTTTAGCTTTGTTACAGGAGATCTTTTATAGTTTTATTAATTAATAAAATGGCTTTTGAATTTTGTTGTAAGTATATATTACAGCTATTTATTGTTTTAAATGAATAAATGGTAGTTGACAACAAACCATTACCATATATATGTACCAAAGAACATAGGATTAAAAAATTTATATGTTTACGAAAAATCTTCGGAAATCAAAATATTTACGAAAGGAAACGTCTTCTCTTATTAATTCTTCATAACCCTTTCTAAAGCTAACAGCAACACAAAATGTTTAAGATTCTGTTAGTTTATTCCTGATTAAACTAAAAACATACATAATTCTTGCTTGTTTTCGTTTTGTTGTAAATTTATGATATTTTACTAAATCTGCTGCAATTTATTCCTCATATTCATAGATAAGATGCATCTTACTTATTCTATAGAACTTTTGTTAAATTTTAATTTCGTAACAAAATAAAAAATATCTATTGTTGATTTTTCAACTGATTTGTAGTTTTTGTTTTAATTCTTTAAGCCATGTCATTTTCTTTTCGGCTTGAATAAGGACAGTATAATCTGAATTCAACAAGTGATAAATGAAGTTAAAATGTATTAAACATGAATAGACATTAGGGTAACAATAGACTGCCTTCCAAACCAGACATATAACTCCGGTCTCTATATTAATACATGTAATTATGTTTTCTTATGATATTATTATATAGCGTATTAAATAAAAATAAATGTTAAGTAAAAACAAATATTAGAATCTATAAGAGTAAAACATTCCTGACCTCCCAGACAAGGTAAATGTAAATTTAGATAGGCCCCCTTAAAAAGTGACATGGTGAAAGCACATATGTGAGAGAGATGGACTGAGTGGTGGAAGTGAGAGTGAGAACTACTAATCTTTCCCCACTGTGCTGTTTCATTTAATGTTGTCATTGCAACAAGGATAACAGTAGGTCATGGGCTGGTTGTGTAGTAACAAGCCCTGCCCACTTTGCTTCAGCAAGTACTTCGGTTGGTTTGAGCATTACCAACAAATCAGACTCACCCCTCCTTACATTATCCCTCCTACCCACTCACACATGAATAGTGGTGCTGTCCCTCCTACCCCTCCATACATGTACAATGGTGATGGTCCTCCCCCAGCCATACACCTACTGTGGTAATGATTGATAACTAAATCGTTATTTAGTAATCAAATATCGATTGATAGTAACAATAACACAATGAATAAACATGTAAACACAAATAGCAACTAAACAAACTTGTAAAATTCATTAAAGTTATTTATTTTTTTTTTTAACAAAACACTGTTGCGGAAGTTGAAAACTTTAGGGTGGAATTTTGACACGCCCGTGATGGATGGCAGCTGAGTGATAGCATGATTCCCCTCCGTTGTTGAAACCCCTATATTTGCTAAATATAACACACATGTCACTTACTGCCAGGACCATTTATATTACTTTGAGTAGGAAATTTAAATCACCTGTTTATTTTGGATACCATTAAATAATCATAGAACAGTAGCTTCTACATTTCCTTAAGGGACAATCACCTCTCAAGAAATTATTCGAACAGTTACAAAAATTAACGAGGTGGTTCCTTGCAGTTTTCGAAATTTTACTTCTAGATATAGAGTACTGTCGTAAGCAAGTTAACTAACCTTATATAGTTGTGCACTATTTAAATGGGTAATCATAGAGGAGTGCTTTGCTGTGGGATGCTTATCTACGATTGCACACCTAAAAGCTCAGCCTGCTGCAGTTGTATCTAGATAGCATAGTTTTACTGTCCAGAAAACTCTATAAGTCTAATTTAAAGGGATGCAAATTGGTGCAATAATGTCAGAGTTGACCATAAAATGACGTTAATTATATTTAACAATGAAAACAAAATTAGCCAACATTTTATGCCGTCTATGTTTTTTGCATCAGCTGTTTGAAATATGTTATTAAACTAAATTAATAACGTTACTCTTATTGAGAAAAGGGGAACGTTGAGAGGTTGTTTCTAATAGTTAGGAACGGATCCTTTCTAAGTGGGTATCTATGATACAAAAGCTAACTTCCTTTGGAGTGATAGTATTCATGATTTTAATTTCATCTGGAAATTTCATGATCGAGTAATTTCGAGTACATTGTTTTTTGACTATACGTTAAGATTGAAATAAAATATTTAGGCTTGTCTAAATATTGAAAGGAATATTCACCCCAAAAAGAAAGAAAACTATATATTTAATTGTGGAAATTTGGTACAATAATTAATATATGATCTTTTTAAATATAGATCCATGTTCAAGTAGATTTATCGTAAATTTAGATTATGTTTCTATGTGTATTTTAACTCACACAGGAACTTCAATTTGATATGACATTTTACGAATATAGTTAACAAAAAGTGCTTAGCATTGATAACGTACATTGTATTTACTGGAAAAATGTTATGCATTTTAAACATTTCGAGTCTGTTTAAAAACTCCAATAAAAATTGGCCACTTTTACCTTTCTTGTTTCACAAAAAACGAACACTTTCCACAACTGAACAGTCATTTGGTCTATTTTTGTTGAAACGAATTCTTAACAAATCACTTTAGTCAGCGGAGTAATAAAAATCTCGATTTAAATTGGTTAAATGTTTCAAGAGACAGTTCCGAATGCGGCGTTTTTTCTGAATAAAAAACACCTGTCAAAGCTGAATACTGGCTGAGCATTCAAAATTTTTTACATTCAAGGTCACTGATACATTGTTACCTAGTATATAGGTGAACCAGTGGCGACGGGGGGGGGGGGGCGAGGCAGTCTAGGTGGCTCTATGCAAATAGATCAATCAGAGAGAGGCCCTGCTGTAGATGTACCCACGTAGTCTGCCAATGACCACGGGGATAAATGGTGACCTCGTGCTTAATTTATCTCAATGAAAATAATCTGGGAAATTTAATTAAATCAATAAATGTGCAAATATTTACTCTGCATAGTTATTAGGCTCATCAATCTACTTCAGAAAATCGATAATACAGGGCGTTAAAGTGTGTTAAAAGAAATGACACATTTTAACATCAACTTTTCATTTACCCAATTTTAACTATAAGGTAAAATTAACACTTCTTAGGAATTGAATTTAAGATTGCTTGAGTAATTTCTTTATCACCAGCTTGTATTTGCAATTAATTAGTGGTCAAACAGCTGTTTGTTGGTAATTTACTGTTGTTTACATTGATTCATCAAAAATCATCAGATATGGCTACTTCTCAGCAAAGAGCTCAGAGTGTCTTGTGGTTTACTGTTTTTAAATCGATACTCAGTTCAAAGGCGTTTTAGACGTGAGTGTGCTTTTTAATTTAAATGAAACAAATTTATAAACAGCTGTTTCAATAATTAATTGCAAATAAAAGCTGGCGTTAAAGAAATTACTCAAGCAATATCAAATTCAACGCTCAAGAAGTACAGTAAAATTGTGTGAGATGATAAATTTCGTGTTCACGCCAACAAAGACTCAAACTGTTTACATATAGAGTTTACATATACTACTGAACACTTTTTGAGTTTTTCTATCTATACATATATACATTTTACCTTACAGTTAAAATTGGGCAAATTAAAATTGATGTTAAAATGTGTCTTTTCTTTTTGGATCGCGCTGTAAAATTGGAACAAAATTTATATTTGCTATATATGAGAATACTATTTTTGTCAAATTTTAAAGTTGTTTATGTTCATTATATTGTTAAATTGTGTGTTAGATGATACGTAATAACGTTGAAATAGGCGAGAGAGTATTTAGAATCATTACACATTGCTTTAACCGAACAACTAGCTAACGGACTGTATCAATGAAATTATAAATTTACCTTAAATTCATGATAAAAGTAAAAATTGTGCCTCTGTTCTGGACTTCTATGTCTATGTATAGCAGTTTTATGTGTCAAGCCATACACATGTTAATGCTTTTCGTATTACATTATGATTCTTCACTTCATGTCATGTGCTGGCATGGTGGCTCAGTGGGTAACGGCCTGTGAAGTTCAAGGTCCAAGATTGAGTCCCCAATTGATCTTATGGTAGGTACTTCACTTTACTCGTCGAATACACGCGAATATCCTCCCACCCACCCATACAGTGGATTATGACCCACCCGCCCACTCATACACACGTAGTGGCTATGACCCTCCCTCGGCCTGTGCAGTTCAAGATCCAAGATTGAATACCCAACTGAGCTTAGGGTGGGTATTTCCATCGTGGGATACACGTGAATATCCTCCCACTCACCCATATGACTCTTCCACCCACTCATACACACGCAGTGGCTGTAACCCTTCCGCCCATCTATACACGTACGGTGATTGATGGTCCACCCAGCCTCTCATACACGTAAATTGGTTGTGACCATTCCGGCCACCATACACGTTCAGTGGCTTTGACCTTTTCTCTACCCATACACTTGCGTGCTAATGATAGAAAAAAAATAATTTAGGATTGAAATCAAATGAACAGCAATAAAATTTAAACATTAATAAATAATTCCTTAGTTTGCTAACTATAATATTGCTTAACAAACTTTCATTAATAGCTACAGAAGAACAGGGAAGGCCAGTTGTTGAGCCCACCTTGGATACAACATAGCCATAGGAGTGATGTAGTGTGGTCATTATAAACACTGTACTATGAATTAGTGAATCATCTATACCTATAAAAGGCAAAGCCCTCACTGACTGACTGACTCACTCACTCATCACTAATTCTCCAACTTCCCATGTAGGTAGAGAGCTGAAATTTTGTACACTGTTTCTTTAGAACTTAAATAGGACAACTAAAGTATTTTCATCTAGATAAAGTACTCCTAAGGGGTATAAAGCACCCTTAAAAGATTGGTCCATAAGGATAACATTGGGTTGATTTTAGTAAATTAATAACAGCTGTTTTGTAAATAAATAAACATGTCTATTTTGAATGTTTGACATTATACTATTTAATATTTTACTATGAGTTTAATCTTCAGCTGTAAAACAAAAATAAATGAAATGAACACGCTTGAAATAGGCTAAATAGGTGGCAAAGCAATTAGTGTTAGTGAGATACTGTATCGAAATGTAATATTGTAATTTTACGTTGTATAGTTAATATACCGATTTTTGTATTGAATAGTTACATGCCGAGGCCGAAGGCCGAGGTGTATCGAGCGCAGTGAGCATTGGGGTTGGCATGCGAAGCGTGCAGGGGTGTCCCCTAGTTTGTTAATAAAGTATAACGTACTTAATTAATGGTAGCTATAATTTTGGAAAATTATATCAAAATTGGTTAAAAATACTAAAATATTTCGTAATAACATAGAGCTGTAATGGTAATTATGCCAATGTATTAATTATATGATAATTCATGACATTTATAAAACTAATGACAGTTATTTTAATCTTAATAATGCCCAATTGAAATTAAATAGCATCATTCATTTGAATGGGTTATTCACAAAATCAACACTAGTGGGCTACAGAATCAAGTTTTCTAACCTTATATATTTTCCACACAAGGGAGTAGAATGAACTTAGATCAACTGTAAACCATTATGTAAATGTAAAATGAAAATATATAAAATAATTTCAGTATTGAAGTGCGAAAAGTAAAATAACTGTTTTCCATCTAAATATATTCTATACGTCTACTTTCTGACGAAAATCACAAGGAACAATCTGACATTTACCTGCAAAATATTGAAAACGTATATTTTGTAAAACCGCGCGGCGAAGGTCCGGCCTCGAGCCCGCCGAGCGGTGATAGGGAGGAGACGGGTGGAGGGCCCAATATGCTTGCAGTCCTGGAAACATTCGCTACTGTCAGACTTTCCCACACTTGCTTCTAAAATAAGTTACGTTAATTGGTACCTACGGATGCACATTCAATACGTTTCCAGACTGCGTTCGATATATTTGCTTGTGGTTTAGCGTGTTAGGAATTTTTACTCCAATGTACGGTAAACAATTATTTAGTTGGTTATATGTTTGTTTTTATTTAACCACTGTAGTGTAATAAGTCAGTTTGTGTTTTTTGTGTGTGCCCTTTAAGTGTGTTAAGAGTCTGCAGAGTCTGTCGGCCATACTGGTTTAAATCTCATAAAAACAACGTTATTTTGAATCCATATTTTTATCATTATTTACCAAACGTTGTGTATGAGGTGTCATTTAAAATGCTATCATATTGCGCATTGGGTTTGCTTTTGATATTATGAATACATACGCCTAGTTTTGAAAAATAGGTGAAAATAAAAACTTCAAACTAAATAATTCTTATATTTATTCTAGTAAACTAATTAGGCCTATGAATCCACAAAGCAGTTCAACGAGTAATTTCACTCTTGATCAAATGCAATCTGTTTGGAAAAGACCGTTTAAAAATAACTGTTAAATTTGGACACGCGTGATCATTTGTCCGGTTCGAAAAAAACATCGTTCTAATGAGATTGTTTTAATGAGATGTTGGTTTTCAACATGGCCGACAGCGTCTGCAGACTCTTAAGGTTGTAAAATTAGTGAATGTAAATCCTAAATAGTTTATTCCTTTAGTGGTTCCTGCCTAAACTATGGCTTGCTTTATTCCTAAAGTAGCCCAAGGAAAAACTACTAGAAGTCAGGCTAGTGAAATTATTTGGAGAGTAAGTGAGTTCATGGCGAATGAGGCCAAATTAAGAGCTGAACAACGAATCCCCGTAAAAAAATCATTAGAACGAACTGCAGTTGCATGTGGCATTTCAAAAACTCTTATAAAGGAAATTTCGGCGTGAAAAGTGTATATTGGACACTTCAGCGGAAGGAGAGTGTTCGTTCACAACTCCCAAAAAATACAAGAGAAAAAGAACAGCGTCAGAACTAGACGTTTTCGACAAATGTGTCGTTAGAAGAACCGTCCAAGAGTTTTAGAAAACTGTTGAGTCACTCCCAACTCGTCATTTTTATTTTAAACCAATTTAAATACAAATTATATGTATTTTAACGATACGGGAAATCACAGAAATATTTTTCTTAGTGACAGTAAGAAGTATATATTTCTTAGTTACTTAATTTCAATTAAAGTTATTAACTGATTTATAATTTTTATGATATATTTAATTGTTGTTATTGATAAACGTTTTAATTTGTTAACTTTCAAACTCTTAATCTATTTGATGTTTTTATTTTAAATACTGGTCTAATTATAAGAGATACCAAAATACAAATACTCCGTAAACGCGTAAACAATCACCCTTTACGATCTGTCTGTGACCGCCTCGCTCAGAGTCGATGTTTTTATATGACTAGTAGGCCAGTCAGGAGGCCGTACCTTCAGCGCGCGTACTATACATAAATATTACCCAATTAATAAACTATATTTTATCACAGTTCATAATGTTTAGAGTAGTTGAGAAGTAAATAAGATAAGAGATTTGCCACATAGAACACAATGAAAAAGTTGACTGTTGTCATAGAAATAATAATAAATATAAATAAATAATAATAAAAAAATAGTCTTTTCATAAATAATATAAATTGGTACCTAAAAACTAAAATAATTTACGTATTTTGGCTGCTGTCCTCTAAAGACGACTCATGCATTGACATTACTAGTACATTCTTACAATATTGTAAGAATATATACTTTTATTACAATCTTACAATAAAAAATGTCAGGCTCTAAGACAGATTTGTAACATCTCTT
Source organism: Stictocephala bisonia (assembly GCA_035578905.1). NCBI lineage: Eukaryota > Metazoa > Arthropoda > Insecta > Hemiptera > Membracidae > Stictocephala > Stictocephala bisonia. The sequence continues at coordinate 992,811 of JAQJVL010000212.1, read as the reverse complement.
AAATAATTCACAATAATTAACATAACCGTTTAGCGCCAACTATTTCCAAAAAAAGTTTCTTTATAAAGTTTTTTTAAACATATGAAAGTTTCTTAAATTTTAAAATCCACACAATAACAACATTTCTCTTTATTGAGCATTCTTAATTTAACCTTGAGGATTTCTTCAGTTACACTCAAGTTCATACAATATCACTCATGTCATTGTAATAAATAAAGAAATAATATGAACAGGCAGTGAAAATAGAAATCCACATAATAGCAGCTAGTATTTGTTGTGATTTAAACTGAAGAAAGTCTTTAATTGGCTTAATTGTTTTATTAACTAACTCCAAATTGCTTACCCTTTCTAATTCATTTGTTCCGGTAGGAATTTTGAAAATAAGAGTAAATATTAAGAGGTAAAATCTAAATTTTCAAAATAATCATGAGCAATCATGGGCAATGTGTTTTTGTGTGCTCTTTAACCGCTCTCCTGTCTTCATGCAAATGATTATTCCGTTTAATTGGTCAGTTAGTGTAGAGTTTAATATTTATAGGTAGCTAGACAAATCCCAATCAGAGTCTAATTCGAGAAGGATTAGAATCCATTAATCATTTTATCAACAGGCTATTAATTGGCTATTAATTGTCTATTGATTAATTATACTTACAGCTGTGTGCAAACTAAAATAATTGATCCAAGCAATGCTTTAGACTTAAAAATGAAATTGTCAATGTTTTTAAAATAATTTCATCTATGTGATTCATTTTTCGTTTGATATTTAAGTGAATTTTCTAGGAATGTCCACCTTGTTATTTGATTTATATGATGTAAGAAGACCACCTTTCCGTGTGATTGACATGTTACAGGGAAACATGGCTTGTCATTAGAGTTTTACAAGGTGTCCCTTGGGTTAAAACAAACAAAAATAGCATAAGTACAAATCATACATCTCGCACTGTTATTCGTTTTTCTGTATGTGATTTTTACAAAACGTTTAATATCTCTGAAGTTATTTGAAATAAAATCATAAAAATTCGTATGATTACTGATTGTAAATAGAAAGTCAATTTTTAATAAATTCCACAAATTTTTAATTTTTATCAAGAGCGCTTTCGCCGGATAAGGCATCTTCAGTTGTAAATACAATATGCCTTAACCGTATTTATTATGTAGACTGAAGATGCCTTAACTGGCGAAAGCGCTCTTGATAAAAATTAAAATTTGTAGAATTTACTAAAAAATTACTTTCTATTTACAACCAAAGCAATTCCATCAAGAATATACAGCAGAAAATGATTGCTGATCTTATCGTATTTATATACGGTACCATTTAATTTAATTTTTGTATAATAATCCTTTTCCAGTAAGAAGAGAATTTTCACAAATTATGTTATCATTGTAGGATTTTCCATTGTAAGCAAAGACATCTTTATGAACGTATGGAACTTATGGATAGATGATTTGAATCTTTCTTTTGACGAAACGTGAACATAGAACATATCAAAGAAACTTAGCTACAAAACAATAAATTGAAAAATATGGGAGTAGCGAGATCATTCTTCACGAGATATGGTGTTTTACATAAATAACCCATAATACTCGAATTCAGGTAATATGTGGTTTTTCTGGCCATCACTGAGGATCTAACATATTTATGTGATTTGAGAAATTAGTAAAATTATTTAACGAGAATAGTGCCCAGGTTACTGAATTCAATTTGCACTACTCACTCTTTTAATTTTAATTACACAATTTTGAGGACATTTTTGATAACTAATGGCTGTCGATTCTGTCCTATTATCAGGGATTATTAGGACATCTCCCCAAGGAAATGTCTAACGGAGAATTTAAATATACAAAGCTATTAACTGATTGACAGTACATAAGATTGAAGTTTACAGTTATATATTTATTTATAACCTAAAAGAAAATATGGGTAGGATTCTTGAAAAAGTCATGTTTATCGTCTTAAAATAATCGAAAATTAAATATTTTACTAGTAAAAACGGTATTAATGTATGTTTTTGTAAATTAAAAATAAAATTTATGTTATATTATGCACGTAAAGGTTTATTAGGCATATTTTTGCTGTCGTTGAAGCTATATATACTGGTGGCACAGTGCTGTAACCCAGCTACTTGGGGACAAAGTGTTTGGGAGATTGAAGGCGATATGTCTTATCCTCGGTCCTCTAATACCGACACGGCATCCGCTCAATGGTTGCCATAGACGTGGACACTACTAGAGAAGTCTGGGATGTCTATGTTGGATGGTAGTCAAGGTTCAGATGTTGTGTAGGGAAGAGAACTGAGTGTCAGACTTGACAGTTAGCTGAAAATCAGACCAACACTACGAGGTTCGGATTCCACGTAAAGCTGTAGGTCCCATGGTTGCCTTGACTATTCGGCTATTAATAAATAGTCCTTTTTGAGCTAAGTTGAACTCAGATAGTAACAATGATTACACTCGTTCATCTTGACTCATCACACTCATTCGAAATCCATATTCGCCCAAATCTTGACGACCTTAAGAATAAATAAAAAATAAAAATAAATTATTGAAAATCAATGTTGTTCAGACGAGGTGTCTCAAATGAAGTGTTTAGTTTGACGCAAACGTCTTGTCGATCAATATTGCTTATTTAAACATTAAAACAGCAATTATTCGTTTTTCGTTAATAATAGGTAATTGTTTTAAAATAAAAACTAATGAAAGAAATAGTGAACGTACGCAGGGGCCCACAGGCCAGGTGAATGGAATACCATAGAGTAACAAATGGAATGGCTCAGAAAAAAAGTAACAGGTGAGAGGTGTGCTTTATAAAGATGTCTAACTGCTGAGGTTATGAAGACGTTGATTGCAGCAAATTATAGGCCATGTGTGTGCTTTACGAGCGAGTACTAAAAAAACATTGTACCAGGAGGGGTACAAAAACACATGTTCCCTGATTTACATGCATGAACGTAAATACTTTATACAGTTTATCTGGATGGAACTTATATATTATGTCAAATCTTTTTGATAATATTTAGGTGTATTTGTTATTATTATTATACTAAAATAGTGTTATAATTTTTGTAAAAATAGTAGTTTTATTCTTTTTTTACACTTATCTAACGCTAAATGGATACTTATGAAACTCTCTTACTGTGTTTGACTAGAATATTCACAGCCAAGCTTATTGTAATGGTGTAAACGTAAAATTACAAAACCTGTATCAATAATTGTGTCTGTAGGGCGTTTAAAGGGCCCTTAACTACTATGATAGATTAAAAATGGAATAAAGTTATGGCAATTCTTGGACCAAATTTATTTTCTGGTTTGGAGTAAAAACGAGTTATGGAAGAACTCGAGTGAGACACTAATGAAATAAACGAGAGGAACTTTAGACATGTAGCTCGTTCAAATCGCCATAGACACGATGTGATCGTTGCGTTAGAATTGTGGTAATATTTACCAAGCATTTTGACATTATTTTTACTGACTCTCGTTTTTAATTTGAAGGTTGTTTACTTTAAAAAAAGTACATTACCCATCGGTGTAACAAGTTGTACTGTATATTTTAATACAAATGAACGCTACACAACACACACAATCATATAAGTACGTACATGTACAGATGTTCTTATGATCGACTTTGGTAAACTTCCCTACCATTCTCAGACCAGAGAAACTCACAAAGGAATGAATTAGTTCGTGTTGTGTGACGTTAATTTGTATAGTATTTATACCAAAACGTATTATGCTAATTAAGAAACTATTCCTATATCTTAAAATATCCTGGCTTATCTTTCTAACCAACCCAACTAACTAACTTACCCACCTTTATTTTATTTAAACGAATGAAACAATTCAAAGTTACGTGTATGACTGACAAACCAAAGTCTCCCGAGTGTCGGATAGACTGGAGCATTCATCCCCTACACACATCGTGACAGGTTCGGTAACGTAGATAACTACAGCTGAGAAAAGATGACTAACTACTTAATTCTATATAATAAATGTTTGAATGATAAATGTAATAATTATAAGTTTTGTATGATTGTACTTAATTTTAAAGACAGTAGAAAATAGTTTGATAATTTGTGGGATATACAACAAAGTACTCAAGAATTGCTTTCCTAGATGCCTAGTGGAGGGGAGGGGAAGTGCAAAAATGCTTAGGGGGGAAGGATTGTACAAAAATCCCTCCATAATCTGTACACATTAGTTTGTATCAGAGGAGTTTTGATCATTCCTTTATGACCGACATACGTAGAATGAGTGGGGTTGGTAGTCTTGGGTAAACTCTTAATAATCCATGAACATTATTTACATGAAATTCATGTTGCAAAAAGCATATGAGACATACTCAATGATAAGCTGATCTGGGATAACTTATGAGCAGTGTATCTCATACATTTGAATTGCGAACTTATCCCAGAGTAATGAAAACTTCAGTGTTACAATAAAGCCAATATAGCAAATTTATTTTTATTTTGCAGTACATTACTAACTTTGGCTTAGTGTCTTTTTTCTTATTGTATTAAACGTTTCATAATGATCGTCCAGTGATTCAAGACAAACTAGGCAACACCCATGCACGCTTCGCGTGCCAACCCCCCGTCACTCTTTGCGCTCGTTACACTTCGGCCTCGCTGTGAATACGACTACGAATAATAGTAGGTCAAATGTAAAATCACAATATTAAATTTAAACAGTATCTCACTCATATTACTTGCATTACTACGTATTTATTAGTATAAACACCCACCGGCATTACTTAACCTATTTCAAACGTGCTCATTTAATTTGTTTTCGTTTGACAGTTTAAGATTGATTAAATAACTGCATTAGATTAAAATTGAAACCTTCAAGTTCAGAAGAGCGGAGTCCTACGGTCGAATGTGAATAAAACCATGCTTACAACCTTCCCTGGATTATCATTATGAAAGATCTAACCTTCTCAACTATAACAAACAACATTGTTTACATTCCAACAGCTGTTAAAATTTTTTGGAAATCATTATTTACATTTGAACAGCTGTTCGGTTTTGTTAATTTAAATCTCTCCACATGTTATTCTTATGGCTGAAAAACGTACTTTGAGGGCCTTCCACACCCTTCAAGATGAAAATATTGAAGAATATTGCACAACTACGAACAGAGGCACAATTTGACACCTCAACCGTTTAATTTGAATTGGTCAAAAAGTGAGGGAGGAGTTGCGTTGACAAAAAACGGCTTCACATATTATATATAAGGATTCCGATGACTTTGCGACCACAGACCCGTTGGAGCCGTTTTACGGGCGTTCATCCCGACCCACATGTTGCGACCTTTACCTGTAGGGGAAGGGACAGTCTCGCTCGCTGCGCTCGCTCTCGTCACGTGCGGGATGGAAGCACGTAGTTAGGACTGACGGTAACCAGGGCACGCGCCCATGAATATCGAACAGACACTCATGGTTTCTCCAAGTTATGATAACCATTCTGGGTGTGATGCAGGCCATGTTTGATATTCTTTGGTTGAATAGAGCGATAAATAGTGTAAGAGTCCAATCGGTCAAATTTATTAAATTGTCAATAATTCAATGTAATGTGATTCATCGGGTAGTTCTACTTCTATATATGTTCATACACAGCTGTAAATTTTAGAATTTATTTATTTACTTATTTTACAATATCAATAGTATACTTAACAACACTTTATGGCTCTAAGTAGACCCTCTTTGCCAAGATTGTCAAGTTTGAAATCATTGATTTAATCCATTTTCAAATAAATTTGATATTGTTCAGTTATTAGTTTATCAAGTGTTGAAAATCAACTGAACATAAAGAAACATACAGTAATCGTTAAATAAATTATTGTGATCTTTAGTGAAAGAAGTAATTTGTGGATAAAATAAATGCAACTACAATAGTCTACAAACCATTTTCCACACAAACAATATGATAAAGATTGAATTGAACGAAGAAAACGTATTTTTTTCAAATTCAAATATTTTTATTTTTTGCAAATACAATTTATCTCAAAACTTTTTTATTATCTCTCTAGCTTATTCTATTTGAGAGAAATACTATGGGAATGAATTTACAATTCTTAGTACAGCTGATTATTTGAAATATAATTTATAAATACACTAGTTACATAATGAGCTTTTTAAGTAAACAAATTTGTTTCGTTTTTGTTAACTTCTTTAATCCATTTATAAAATAACAAAAATATAAATATAAATAAACAAATATAAGTTAAATAAACAAATATAAATATAATTATCATAAATATCTAAGACAAAAATTGGATAAATATGAATATTGACATAGACTCAAACAAAACAAATCAATAAATGTTTAGGACAAGCAATAACAAAAGCATACTAACAACAATCTATAGATATCCTAGAATTCACAATTACAAATAAATTAATATGGATAGTAAATTAATAACAAATAAAACAATACAAATAATTTTTGTGTTTTTACATGTTGCCCAATTTAATAAGACGAAATTAGGGCAACATTGCTCTTTTTTAAGGCGTCTTAAGAACTAACCTCTCTAAGACTAAAAAATGACACCTTTTATACATAAATACAGAAACTGAGACTCTTAAAAAATTATTTGATTACACAATGAAAATTAAATTTGCATTATTCATGTAATATAATGGATATATGATATTATATAGAGATGTAATATTAACAAATATTGACAGAAGAAATAAATCCATTTTATTTTTCATAAAAAGAAAAAAAAATCGACTACAAAATATATATCAATAAGGCCTTTGACTAAGCTTTATACAATGTACAAATTAATGTCATAATTATCCTTAAAATAACAGTTTCCTTATGCTAATGGTCCATTTAGAGTTATTATACAGATGGTATTCTTTAGATACGTATCAAGTAGGATTGTAATATATTCAGGACTCTGAATTCCCTCCGGAACTATTAATTTCCGGAAATGAAGTAGCTAATATAATATGTCTGTGGCTTGACAACTAAGCAAATACTTAAACTAGGCCTTACATCAAAACGAAAACAATTATTTACATTTGTATCAGTTTATTTGATGAGTAACACCCCATAAGGATACTCCCTGGAATATTTAACGTTTTTTATGCTCTGAAAATAATTTAAAAGGAGTTAAACAGAATATAAAATTATATTTGGAACATTTAAAGAATTTACCTTTATAGAACCTCTTTCATTATTATTTATGGTAAATTTCATGATACATATTTAACTCTAAAAATCGCTTATATTTTTTACACACTAAAAATATAATTGTGTAAGTCACTTATATTTAGCGTAGCCATTTACTCTCGCTGCTCATATGCTGTTACATTTCATGCATAATGTGTTTTAGTGAAAATGGTGTGCTGACGAGTATATGGTATACACTCATACTTAACACATTAATCAAAATGTGACGTAAAAAAGAAGAACACTTTAGTTTTGTGTTTTCAAATTATTCCTCGATTTTGTAAACACACTTTTAACTTACATCAGTATACAGAGTTTATCGGTATATACATACAAGTTGTTTGGAAAAAAACAATTAATATATATTTTTAAGTAATTCAGAAAAATAACTAAAAAAACGCTCATAGTTGCATTGTTAAAACAGTATTGTTGAAAAAATTACGCCAAAAAATTAACTTTGGAACATTTTCAAACTTAAGTATGGAACTCGTTATCCACGAGAATCATAGTAGAGTGATATATGAGGTTTGTATAAAACAATTAGCTACTAACAATATCTTAACAACTGTCTAACTAGCAATGACAGTGGTGGTTCTCGACCGTTAGTGCGTCAACCTCATGACGTCACTCTTGTGTGCCGTCCATTCCGTAGAGGTTGGTGCCTACCAGCAATGACAGTGGTGGTTCTCGACCGTTAGTGCGTCAACCTCATGACGTCACTGTTGTGTGTCGTCCATTCCGTAGAGGTTGGTGCCTACCAGCAATGACAGTGGTGGTTCTCGACCGTTAGTGCGTCAACCTTATGACGTCAATCTTGTGTGTCGTCCATTCCGTAGAGGTTGGTGCCTACCAGCAATGACAGTGGTGGTTCTCGACCGTTAGTGCGTCAACCTCATGACGTACTAACGGTGTGTCGTCCATTCCGTAGAGGTTGGTGCCTACCAGCAATGACAGTGGTGGTTCTCGACCGTTAGTGCGTCAACCTCATGACGTCACTGTTGTGTGTCGTCCATTCCGTAAAGCTGACAGTTATGAGACAGGCAGGCGAGTGAATATTTCTGATTTGCATAGTAGAATCAGACTCAGCCCATCGACTTAGCAACATTCAAATGTCACAATAACGATGATGGTGATTGTAATTCAGAGAGTTACTAAATCAGCTCCTACAAAAGTCTAGTTCTGAATCGAGACCACGACTTGCTCTTGGTCTGGCAGGTGAAGAGACCCACGACCTATATACAACTTGCTATCACGAACAAAATACATGTTAAGCTTGTATGAACAACCCTTATGGTGTATTAGCCCACCTATAAGGTGTTGGTGGTTGGTCCAATACAACAGTACGGTAATAATAATAATAATAAATAACGTAGTGGGACATACAACTCATGATTTTTACTATGATAATTTTAAGCCAGAGTTTAAAGAATAGAATGTACAAAGGAGATTCTATTATATATGAAAATTATTAAGTGCAGCGAATAGTGATAGTATGTGCATGGATAGATTACAGCATGGTTAAAATATAAATTTTAATAATTATATCTTATTATAAATGATTTACCTACAAATGAAGATAAGCCATGTCAATTTTATGAATTAAATTATAAAGACAATAAAATAACTAAATATTTTAAGCAATATAGCCATAATGCTTGCTTTTAAATTAAACTGAAAGTACGAAAAGCAAAAATAAGAAAAAAACCGTTGTTTAGTTTCTAAACGGTATATGGAAAAAATAAATTAATTTTAGATTTTTATGATGTATATTTTTTAAAAAGAACGCGTCTCATATAATTGATCAATTAAAACTTTTAAGAGCAACCATTTTGAATCCAATACCTAATTTGATTTTTCGATTTCTTTTACATTGAAGTTTCAACGTCAATTATCCATAAAATTAAAATACTGAACAAATATTGAACAATTTGTTAGATATTTTAAATTATAGAACTAAACGAAGCAGATTTTGCAAAAACTTAGCCAATAATTTACTTTTGGTTCTGTTTAGGCTGTTCAATCACATGTCTAATAAATACACACTTTCTGCAACACCTGGTTTATAGAACTTGCATAATTTATATAAGTGTCTCACACACTCTATACTCATGGGGAAATACATTTAAACAAGGATTTTTTGACAGGCCAATAAGTTTTTGTTCTTTAGACTAGTATTCCGTACCAAACAATTAGGTAAAACTATTTGATAGTTATAATCAATTTTTATTTCATTAGGAAAGCTTAAGTAATCTTAATTAATTGGTCCCCACTTGGTTCTCCAGGCTGTTATAACGTTAACCATAAGATGAGCAGTAAATTATACCATTGTAACGGTTTAAGTAAATAATATATGTTTTTGAAAAATGATGTTGGTCTTAAGTATACATAAGGTCATTCATTGTTCAGGTGTACAACCACTTCTATAATTAATCCTTATTTGAATCATACAATAACTTACCTTCATTCCAATTCTGAAAAAGAAGATTATATATAACTTAAAAATTATTTCCATACTCTTAAATCTATGAAAAGACTGTCGTTTTACTTGTTTGACTGCTGTACAGTTACATTTTATGAGAGCACATGCAGTCTCTACTTCTTAATTAATTGTCCAATTTCCCAATCCCCAATTCTCTGTGGCTGTTGGGCAATTGAATTAGGGTGTTAAATGTTAATAAAACCTTGTCAAATAGTTGATTTCCCATTTTATACATATAAAAACAACAATAGAATAAAATTATAAAATAATTTAACCTCACTACACTCGGAAACCCTGTGACCAAGCGGTCCATGGTAGTTATAGCAAAGGTTCGAATCCCAGGCTGGACTGGAAGTCTATGGGTGATAGCCCGAGTTTAAGGAAGTGACTTCAAAGAAAAGTACATTACAGGGTGGAATAGTAATGAATAATACAGGGCGAAAAAAATATGGAAACGCTTTCACAACTTTTGTATTATTTCACTAGTAAAAGTGAACTCTTGTACATGACCATGGTTAGAAAGAACGTCCTTTTTAACGTCATTAGCAACATTTCATCTTTTCAGAGGACGGCCCATGAGGAATTGAACGAAAATCTTCAACATAAGCCTAGGTCGAGTTTGGTATGAAATGAAAGTTTTATTAAAGAGAAGTTAATTTGTAAAACGGGACTACGAAAGGCTTGTCTTTTTTAAAGTAGTGGTCGTTTGAATTTCAAAGTAACTAATTTAAACAATATTATCTATCCGCTACTTAATGGTTTTAAGTAAATTATTTTGATCAACGTTTATACTTTATGGAACACAATTATAAAAAAAAAAATTAAATTATATATGGAAAGAATAACGTTATTGTGAAAGCGTTTCCATATTTTTTCCACCCTGTGTATATAATGTATATAGAATAATTTACTAAACGAAACATTTACAACATTGAATTTAGTAATATTTCCCTGTTTTTATTCTCTGAGAAATAAGATATGTTTATGTGTGTTTATAATTTTACAAAGTCCAAATATGTGGTACGTGAGTATAAAGGTCAGAACGCCATATTAATGTTAACAAACAGTGAGCTGGAGAAACACGCTGTACATGCCAGTCAGCCGGATAGGCAGCTCCTGCCTTTTCCACATAGCCTTCTGTCACATGTTGAACAAACCGAGATAGTGGTTCTACTAGTGCGACTACAATTATCTTCGCAAAGAAACCACATGCGCAAGAAGTATGCTGTGATTGTGGCTGAATATTCTTCGGAGAGATCAAAGAAGATATAACGGAATGCGCATGCCCAAAGATGCAATTCTAAGTGATTGCTTGGCGTGGAAAAAATTACTTATAATGACACGTTAGAATGTTCTATGTTTAGTGGGAATGATTATAATTCATTCATTTAGAGACCACGAAGGGTATCTGCCCATTTTCTTGTCAATAATTATTTTTGTTACAAACGAAGGTTTAGTAAATATTTTAAGAATATTATGGCCAAACAGCATTAACTACGAATCCATTATTGTCGAGGCTCTGTAAGAATTGTGATGCTTTTTGGTTAAGATCTGAAATATATTTAAAGGCTGTTGTGTTCGAAGATTTTTCATAACCACGAGGTCAAGAATATGCAATAATTATTGTGCTAGTTTGTTGAGAGTCTGCAATGATTGATGTGAACACTATAATTCGGGGCCTTCAATAATATTAAAACTATTATGGTTAACTCTGATTATTGTGGTTTGGGAGTTGCATTAACTATTAGGATGTTAGGCTGTTGTGTTTAAGGATATGTAGTAACTATGTCACAGGTTTTAATTTAGCTGTGATGCTATAGAATCAAAGATATGACATTGCAGTAATTTACCATTAATTGTGTAAAAAAAACTACACAACGTTTTGGTTTTAGGTTTCTATTTCCGATACAGTAAGGATAAGTTGGTACTAGTGGCGCAGTGCTGTAACCCAGCTACTTGGGGACAAATTGCTGTGGAGAATGTAGGCAATACGTTCTATGCTCGGTTCTCTTAATACTGACATGGCGTCCACTCAATGGTTGCCATCGACGTGGACACTAAAGTCTGGAATAGTCAGGGTCCGGATGTTGTACGGGGAAGAGAACTGAGTATCAGGCTTATAAATTAGCTGAAAATCAGATCAATATTACGTAGTTTGGATTCCACGTTAAAGCTGTAGGTCCCTCAGATGCTTTGGATATTGGGATATTAATTAACGGCTTTTTCTAAGGAACAGTTGACCTTAGTAACAATGAGTAATGACTACACTCGTTTATCTACACTCATCACATTCATTCGTCTGTGTGGCGACTCAATGATGAACCATGAATACTTACTAGAAAGTAAGATTAGTTAGTTTTTTTTTTATAATTCCAAAAATTGTGAAATATAACATCTTAATTTAGAAAAAATAGTATGGTAATACAAATGTTCAAACTTTGATCACGATTGTTACTAAACAATGACATTTCTCATTTACGTTCGTAATTCATAAGAGAGTGATTTCATCTCAACGATTTAAACTATTTGATCGCTCCAACGTGGTCTCCGAATGCACCACATATCGATGCCAGCGCGCCATGCATGCATGCGGTGACCAGCGTCGGACAGACCAAAGCATGCCATGCCTCTTATGGACTTCAGCCGCATTAGGCCTTCGCCCCCAAAAACAACTCTCATACATATTCCTTTCTTCTGATGGATAACTTCTTCAGCGATCGGACTTTCGCATTCCTTGGCATTGTTTTGATGCAACTTTCCAAGCTGTTGATACACCGAGGTTGGTTTTTGCTCAGCTTGAATTATACGACAGAATGCAGACCGCCCACTGCCATATTGAGAGGGTTTGTTTTTGCTGATAATAATGTTACGCAAGGAACGCTTGGTATTTGTGAGTGTGGATGACCACAATTAATTATTTCTCCTTTAAAATATTTAACGAATTAAATTTTGAAAATTATTAAAACTAAGGGGTAATGGTTAGTTAGCAAGTTCATTTTTATAGATCGTTGACAACATTTATCCATTTTAAAACTATCATTTGAATTTTATTTCGTTAAAATTTCAAGTGCAGAGCAGCAATCAGAAGAAAATGGTTACAACATTAAATACAGAGAAGCAGTGATATGAGTTCCATCATAGCCTACCTCAACTACAAGTTCACATAATTACCTTTAGAATTAACGGTAACCATTGTTTAGTACATGACATTACTGAGATACTCCTTTTACTGAAATTAATAATTCATCTATATATTTTTTATATTTTACTAAAATTCTATCCAAAAGTCAGTAAACGATACTGTAAGTGTTCCCCCTTGGTCAAACTATTAGACAACAAATTACGAATTCATTAATTTTTTGTTGTTGTAGCATTTATGTAAATTTAAAAGTGTTTTACTTAATTCTTCAAGTTTTTTTATTTTTAAGGAGAGGCCGATCTCTTTCTTAACCTTACTCTGCCCATTCCTCATAGACTATTGATCTGTGCGAGGACCTTATTCAGACAGAGTAAGGGGGTGAACCAGTACAGTACAAGGTGAATATTACTGATAATATCTTCCAGTCTAGGCCGAATTCGAACCAATGCTATCTTTAACCCAAGCTCAAAGTCCTGACGCCTTAGACCGCTCAGCCACCGATTCGCTCAAGTTGTTTATCTATTATCTTAAAATTAATAAATTTTACGTGATATAATGAAATACCTTAATATTATTATTCCTCTTTGGAAAATTCTCCAATAGTGCTGCCACACAACTCCATATTAACATAACATAATACAATTTAAATGAACAATTATTTTTTTGTAAATTCCAGTCTACAAAAGTGACAGTATCAGTTTTTGTCATTAAAAGTAATCAATAAAAATAAAACTACTAAAAAATATTATTTGTGCATATTTGAGATTTATTTGTGAAATGTAGAATCATAACTATGTTTGGGGTTGTTCAAACATTTCTTACAAAAACCTTATTTTACATTTTGAGCTGATATAAACAAAAAAGTTTTTGACTATAATTAACTCAAAGAATGATTTATATTACTCTATAACAGATTAGCCTATTGACTCACCATTATAGGGGTAATGTTATTTATTTAAAATAACTTTACGTGTTTTCTAAAGCACACTTAAAAACACAGACGGATTCACTTTTAAAAGTGGTAGTGATTTTAAATTCATTTTTCAAAATAAACAGCTATAGTGATAGATAATAATATTTGGAGATTTCCAATGTTTCAAGTGTTTAGGAACAAACACAACGTTTCGACAGGTATAATAAACTCCAGTCGTCTTCAGGTGTACTTTTACTAACGTAGTTCCTACATCGTCTAGAACTACATACAGTATATTCAGGGTGACAATTAAGTCTTAGGATGACTTTATAACTTTTACACGACAAGAGATATCTCAACCAAATTTGGCATAAAGTTACTGGTAAGCTACTTTTCTGTGTCAATTAAGAGGACGGCCCGTTATGAGTAAGGAGAAAATATTTAATGACAGTCAATGTTGATATGTACATCATTTTAAAGGTCTAGTTAAACTAAAAAAATGCCACAAACTGGACTCAAAAAGGTTAATCCAGTCGGAGTAATTGCTGTTAAAGTGTTAAAAATGTTTAATACATTGTACTTACAAATAACAGAAAATTACAAGGATACTTACTAGGGAATACTTGGAAGGACATTTAAATGCCAACAAGTATCAAGATATGCTCCAAAATGAGGTAGTTGCTCCGCTCTGCAAGCTAGTCTTGGTGCTGACTTCCAAACATGTTTTTTTCAACGAGATGGAGCACCACCACACTATGGTGTTCAAGTGAGGCAATACTTACAGTATTCCGTTACCGGTGGACTGGAAGAGTGGAATGATTGGGTGGCCGGCTCGTTCTCCTGATCTAACTCCGTTGATATTTTTTATGGGGCTACCTCAAAGACTAAGTTTATGAAACTCAGTCTACAAATCTGATTGCTCTTAGACACAGGATAGCACAGGAAGCTCAAGCTATTCCACAAGAATAGGCTTACATACACAAAGCAGTAGCCAGCTTTTATAACTGGTTAGCAAATTACCAAAAGGCCGATAGGGGACATTTTGAACACCTACTTTTAAAGGAGTTCTGTAAGTAATCCCTTCAACTTTTAACTTTCTGTTATTCGTAAGTACCATGTATAAATCATTTTTAAAACTTCGAACAGCAATTACTTCCGACTGGATCAAACTTTTTAAGTCCGGTTTGTGGCATTGTTTTTAGTTTAACTACACCTTTAAAATAATGTACAAATCAACATAGGCTGTCATTAAAGATTTTTTCTTACTACTAACGGGCCGTCCCCCAAAGGTGACATCTGATCACCATGTACACGGAAAAGTAGCTTACTATTACAGTAACGGTATGCCAAATTTGGTTGTGATATCTCTTGTCGTTTAAAAGCTATAAAGTTGTCCTAAAACTTAATTTTCACCCTGTATACATTTTTATTTTATTTTTTTATAATTTTAAATATAGTTTTAGATGGTGTAGGTTAAGTAGTAAAAGTACACCTGAAGACGACAGGAGTTTGTTATGCCTGTCGAAACGTTGTGTTTGTTTCCTAAACAATTGATGCATTGGAAATCACCAAATATCACTATCTATCATGAACAATCCAATGCTAACAAATAACTTTAAAACAACATCCATTGTGAATGACCCCTCCCTAAGTTTGTAAAGGTGTATCGAGTGTATTAATTGCTGTCTCAGAAGATGCAGCTTGGATACCGATTAAATTGTGTCTGGCCCAACATAGTAAGTGATAAATCACAATAACACTGGACGCTAAGAAGCCATTGATCATTCTCTCAGCAGTTCGTAACTTTCTCACCAAAACGGCCCACTGACGCGGGAATGACACCACTGGGAGACCTCCGCGGAGACCGATGGTCGGCACTTTTTAATCACTACAGACCACCGGCCTGAATTTATAAGTCTGTTTCGTGTTTTTGTTTGCGTCTCGGATGGGTTGCGATGTTCTAAATTCTTCACCTTCTTCAAGCGGTTTTAACCGATACCATTTCTAAACGGACAAGTCTAATCTTGCTTTTAATGCGTGAAATTTTTTTTATCACTTCCATTAAAACATAATTGATAGCACGTAATGTAATGTGTTTGACGGGTAATTAAAGTTTGTAGAACATAAAAGTATTTTAGCCCAGAATCTGCAGCTTAAATTATGTCTGATAAAAATTTTAACGAAATCTAGTTGCTAATTATTAGATTGGTGATCTAAGTGCTAATTATCTCATTAAAGTAAGAACTTTAATTATCTTAAAAAAACACTCAAAAACACGTAAATTAGAATTGTTTTCATTTTGTTCACAAAATCTTGTGATCCAATATTAACGTATGATAGGTTTTATCGACGAACAAATATATATTTATAGTTTAACAAATATGTGTTCTAAAAAGTAATTATTTATATTTAATAGCTGAGTAAAATTGAAATAAATTACAAAATCTTAATTGCATTTCCGTAAATTTTCGTTTAATTAACACATAAATCTCCTATTTTACTTACAAACATCCAAACAATCACTGGAAAGTCGACAGCCCCAGACAGCCCTATAGTAGCAATGCAATTTTACCGTCGGGGGACCAAAACATGCTTTTTTACTTCAACTGTACGGTTCGTGTTAATTATTTTAATGAGTTAAAATGAACACTTCATGATTATTTAAAGTACATTCTAGTGGGCCATAACGTTCTTATTTTGAGTTTTTAAATGTAAAACCACGAAGAATGACTTTAAATTTTTACATATTTAACCATGAAAAAGTATAACAATCCTGATTTTTTGCAAAAACCACCTTATGATCCACTAGAATGGGGCTTCATCTTTTAAATTACACTTTTAAAGACACGATACGGTTATTATTACTAAACGAATCGTTGAAATAGAAACCCATGGTTTTGTTGTTTTTGCGGAGGTAAACGGCCCCCTAGTCGTAGCACAATTAAAAAATTCTTCTTTCAGCTTAATTAACGAAATAAATTATAATCGCATATATTCAAATACATTCGGAGGTATAATTACATATTCTCTGCCATAAAAGGGAAGTTTGAAAGGCTTTTGAAGACTTTGGTGACGTAATCTCACATTATTAACTCACCAGTGTTACTTAAAAGGAAGACAAAGTAGGAGAGTGACAAGTGGCCGATCTCGGTCACTCTCAAGGCCTTCCTAAGGACATCTCATCTTTCAAGTCCATTCATCACCAAACATCTCATGTCCTGAATGTACCAATTAATGATGACCATATCAGCAGAGACGTGGTCCTGAAAGTGCCGGACCATAAAGGTTCAGGACTTCTCTGACGTGGGAGCTGAATAATGATGTCTTGAGGCTTATCTCACGATGTGACACCATTAAATCTGCAACTCCAAATGAAATATTAAGTAGGATGAAATGTAGGACGGTTGATAACGTGATAAATTAACATATGAGAACATGAAGGCTGAAAGGTCATTGAATTAACGTACTATCACAACATAAGGCAGAACAAACTAACATTGGAACAAGAAATTGTAAAAAAAGCTAAAAATAGTCTTATTCTACCACGCGAAGAGGGCTAAGAAGCTCTTTCTAACACTTAACATAGAGACCAACGGCTTAAAAGTGACTTCCGAAACACCACCAGTGACCGGGCAGGTAGGCTGCGGCAAGGATGGGATCGCTCAGACGGTCACCCATCCAAGGGACAGCCACGTTTTTGCTAAATTGCTTGACTCCGTTATCTTGTGATATCGTCGGAACCATCCGGTCAAGGCCACTGGCAACATGTTAATGATTAAACACGTATTAAATATAATAATTACATTATATTTTAATCAAAAATATATTCTACATGTTTAACAAAGTTTGTAATCTATAAAATTTGCAATAGAGATAGAGTATAGTAACAATTGATATTATTTATTTATTTTATTTGTTCATAAGACGCCGATCGTCAAGATATGGGCGAATATGGATTTCAAATGAGTGTGATGAATCTAGATGAGCGAATGTAGTCATTGTTACAAAATAAGGCCGACTATTCCTTAGAAAGTGTCATTAATTAATAGCCCAATGACAAATGAACAGCCGGTGGTTATCAGCTGATCCTTCTCAAAATGTATTGACTCTGATTGGGATCGAACTGACAACCTTTAGCACATGAAGCTGGGATTGAACCAACTACGCTATCGACCAATAATTTTTATTATTATTATTTTTTGTATTGAAAGGTTATGAATATGATTAATATAACTATTACTATTATATAAAAATTTAATGGTGTCTGTACGTGTGTTACTCAATAACGCAAAAACTACTGAACCCATTCAGGTAAAATTTTGCATGGACATTCTTAAGGTCTCTGGTTAACACATAACACTCTAGTTAACACTATCTTTATTTTGGAATTCCAACAGGGCACCACCCCAGGGGATCTAAGAAGTATCGATGGCAATACCAATTTCACAATTGTTTATTATAGTTTCCACGGTAACTAGGAAAGACGGTAGGTATCACGACGAGGTTACGCAATAGATATGTGACGTCACATGGGCGAAATCAGCTGATTTTTTTATTCTATACTAATAACTAAATCTACCAACTACATAGATGCATTCAGCTAAGTATAAATAAAACTAGGCGCTGTGTAGGCAATTGACATACACTTTTCTGTGTCAATTAAGAGGACGGCCCGTTATGAGTAAGGAGAAAATATTTAATGACAGTCAATGTTGATATGTACATCATTTTAAAGGTCTAGTTAAACTAAAAAAATGCCACAAACCGGACTCAAAAAGGTTAATCCAGTCGGAAGTAATTGCTGTTAAAGTGTTAAAAATGTTTAATACATTGTACTTACAAATAACAGAAAATTACAAGGATACTTACTAGGGAATACTTGGAAGGACATTTAAATGCCAACAAGTATCAAGATATGCTCCAAAATGAGGTAGTTGCTCCGCTCTGCAAGCTAGTCTTAGTGCTGACTTCCAAACATGTTTTTTCCAAGGAGACGGAGCACCGCCACACTATGGTGTTCAAGTGAGGCAATACTTACAGTATTCCGTTACCGGTGGACTGGAAGAGTGGAATGATTGGGTGGCCGGCTCGTTCTCCTGATCTAACTCCGTTGAAATATTTTTTATGGGGCTACCTCAAAGACTAAGTTTATGAAACTCAGTCTACAAATCTGATTGCTCTTAGACACATGATAGCACAGAAAGCTCAAGCTATTCCACAAGAATAGGCTTACATACACAAAGCAGTAGCCAGCTTTTATAACTGGTTAGCAAATTACCAAAAGGCCAATAGGGGACATTTTGAACACATACTTTTAAGGAGTTCTGTAAGTAATCCCTTCAACTTTTAACTTTCTGTTATTCGTAAGTACCATGTATAAATCATTTTTAAAACTTCGAACAGCAATTACTTCCGACTGGATCAAACTTTTTAAATCCGGTTTGTGGCATTGTTTTTAGTTTAAAATCCTTTAAAATAAGACCTTTAAAATAATGTACAAATCAACATAGGCTGTCATTAAAGATTTTTTCTTACTCCTAACGGGCCGTCCCCAAAGGTGACATCTGATCACCATGTACACAGAAAAGTAGCTTACTATTACAGTAACGGTATCCCAAATTTGGTTGTGATATCTCTTGTCGTTTAAAAGCTATAAAGTTGTCCTAAGACTTAATTGTCACCTTGTATACATTTTTATTTTATTTTTTTATAATTTTAAATATAGTTTTAGATGGTGTAGGTTAAGTAGTAAAAGTACACCTGAAGACGACAGGAGTTTGTTATATCTGTCGAAACGTTGTGTTTGTTTCCTAAACAATCGATGCAGTGGAAATCACCAAATATCACTATGAACAATCCAATGCTAACAAATAACTTTAAAACAACATCCATTGTGAATGACCCCTCCCTAAGTTTGTAAAGGTGTATCGAGTGTATTAATTGCTGTCTTAGAAGATGCAGCTTGGATACCGATTAAATTGTGCCTGGCCCAACATAGTAAGTGATAAATCACAATAACACTGGACGCTAAGAAGCCATTGATCATTCTCTCAGCAGTTCGTAACTTTCTCACCAAAACGGCCCACTGACGCGGGAATGACACCACTGGGAGACCTCCGCGGAGACCGATGGTCGGCACTTTTTGATCACTACAGACCACCGGCCTGAATTTATAAGTCTGTTTCGTGTTTTTGTTTGCGTCTCGGATGGGTTGCGATGTTCTAAATTCTTCACCTTCTTCAAGCGGTTTTAACCGATACCATTTCTAAACGGACAAGTCTAATCTTGCTTTTAATGCGTGAAATTTTTTTTATCACTTCCATTAAAACATAATTGATAGCACGTAATGTAATGTGTTTGACGGGTAATTAAAGTTTGTAGAACATAAAAGTATTTTAGCCCAGAATCTGCAGCTTAAATTATGTCTGATAAAAATTTTAACGAAATCTAGTTGCTAATTATTAGATTGGTGATCTAAGTGCTAATTATCTCATTAAAGTAAGAACTTTAATTATCTTAAAAAAACACTCAAAAACACGTAAATTAGAATTGTTTTCATTTTGTTCACAAAATCTTGTGATCCAATATTAACGTATGATAGGTTTTATCGACGAACAAATATATATTTATAGTTTAACGTTTATGTGTTCTAAAAAGTAATTATTTATATTTAATAGCTGAGTAAAATTGAAATAAATTACAAAATCTTAATTGCATTTCCGTAAATTTTCGTTTGATTAACACATAAATCTCCTATTTTACTTACAAACATCCAAACAATCACTGGAAAGTCGACAGCCCCAGACAGCCCTATAGTAGCAATGCAATTTTACCGTCGGGGGACCAAAACATGCTTTTTTACTTCAACTGTACGGTTCGTGTTAATTATTTTAATGAGTTAAAATGAACACTTCATGATTATTTAAAGTACATTCTAGTGGGCCATAACGTTCTTATTTTGAGTTTTTAAATGTAAAACCACGAAGAATGACTTTAAATTTTTACATATTTAACCATGAAAAAGTATAACAATCCTGATTTTTTGCAAAAACCACCTTATGATCCACTAGAATGGGGCTTCATCTTTTAAATTACACTTTTAAAGACACGATACGGTTATTATTACTAAACGAATCGTTGAAATAGAAACCCATGGTTTTGTTGTTTTTGCGGAGGTAAACGGCCCCCTAGTCGTAGCACAATTAAAAAATTCTTCTTTCAGCTTAATTAACGAAATAAATTATAATCGCATATATTCAAATACATTCGGAGGTATAATTACATATTCTCTGCCATAAAAGGGAAGTTTGAAAGGCTTTTGAAGACTTTGGTGACGTAATCTCACATTATTAACTCACCAGTGTTACTTAAAAGGAAGACAAAGTAGGAGAGTGACAAGTGGCCGATCTCGGTCACTCTCAAGGCCTTCCTAAGGACATCTCATCTTTCAAGTCCATTCATCACCAAACATCTCATGTCCTGAATGTACCAATTAATGATGACCATATCAGCAGAGACGTGGTCCTGAAAGTGCCGGACCATAAAGGTTCAGGACTTCTCTGACGTGGGAGCTGAATAATGATGTCTTGAGGCTTATCTCACGATGTGACACCATTAAATCTGCAACTCCAAATGAAATATTAAGTAGGATGAAATGTAGGACGGTTGATAACGTGATAAATTAACATATGAGAACATGAAGGCTGAAAGGTCATTGAATTAACGTACTATCACAACATAAGGCAGAACAAACTAACATTGGAACAAGAAATTGTAAAAAAAGCTAAAAATAGTCTTATTCTACCACGCGAAGAGGGCTAAGAAGCTCTTTCTAACACTTAACATAGAGACCAACGGCTTAAAAGTGACTTCCGAAACACCACCAGTGACCGGGCAGGTAGGCTGCGTGCAAGGACGGGATCGCTCAGACGGTCACCCATCCAAGGGACAGCCACGTTTTTGCTAAATTGCTTGACTCCGTTATCTTGTGATATCGTCGGAACCATCCGGTCAAGGCCACTGGCAACATGTTAATGATTAAACACGTATTAAATATAATATTTACATTATATTTTAATCAAAAATATATTCTACATGTTTAACAAAGTTTGTAATCTATAAAATTTGCAATAGAGATAGAGTATAGTAACAATTGATATTATTTATTTATTTTATTTGTTCATAAGACGCCGATCGTCAAGATATGGGCGAATATGGATTTCAAATGAGTGTGATGAATCTAGATGAGCGAATGTAGTCATTGTTACAAACTAAGGCCGACTATTCCTTAGAAAGTGTCATTAATTAATAGCCCAATGACAAATGAACAGCCGGTGGTTATCAGCTGATCCTTCTCAAAATGTATTGACTCTGATTGGGATCGAACTGACAACCTTTAGCACATGAAGCTGGGATTGAACCAACTACGCTATCGACCAATAATTTTTATTATTATTATTTTTTGTATTGAAAGGTTATGAATATGACCAATATAACTATTACTATTATATAAAAATTTAATGGTGTCTGTACGTGTGTTACTCAATAACGCAAAAACTACTGAACCCATTCAGGTAAAATTTTGCATGGACATTCTTAAGGTCTCTGGTTAACACATAACACTCTAGTTAACACTATCTTTATTTTGGAATTCCAACAGGGCACCACCCCAGGGGATCTAAGAAGTATCGATGGCAATACCAATTTCACAATTGTTTATTATAGTTTCCACGGTAACTAGGAAAGACGGTAGGTATCACGACGAGGTTACGCAATAGATATGTGACGTCACATGGGCGAAATCAGCTGATTTTTTTATTCTATACTAATAACTAAATCTACCAACTACATAGATGCATTCAGCTAAGTATAAATAAAACTAGGCGCTGTGTAGGCAATTGACATACACGGGGGGAGGAGGCGTGTAGTCAGATTGCCTATACAGCGCCGTCACATCTTGCAGGGGAGGCATGACTAAAAGAACATTTCGATTTTGTTCTATCACGGTGGACTCGGATAACATTGATGATTTCGCTCATGCACAATTTTTGTTTTTTAAGAGTATTTTAATTTGTTATCCTTTTTAATGATATACTAGCCTGCAAGATTCGTGTGCCAATACCGTCATTCACTGCGCTCGTGATGCCTCGGCCTTCGGTCTTGGCATAAAACTTTTGGACTGCATATATTAGTAATTAAACTGAAATAAGTAAAATCACATTATTTAAATCATTTACATTAGCTCACTCACTGCACTTGATTTGAATTATATTTATAGTATAATAATTATAAACAACCAATGTTATTACTAAGCCTGTTTCAAATATTTTCATTTTATGTAATGGCTGATGATAACAGACATATGTATTCACTCTTTTATAACCTAACAACTTATTTGGACCATTTAACATTTGTTTATACCGCCAGCTGGTCAATTAAAATTAATCTCCTTAAGAATAACAATACAACTTTGACTTGGTGTAGAACAACAAACTACGGGAATTAAAAAAATCTAGCTCCGTTACGATTTAGACAACAAAATTATCTTTATAATAAAAAATCATTTATCAAAATCGGTCAATTAGGAAGATCAGATGAACAATTGATCTTCCTAATTGTAAGATTGGAAGATTGTAACAATTGGATCAATGAACTAAATGATCCAATTGTTTTAATGTATAGGATTATTTAGTAATATACCGTCTTCTTTCCTAGGGTTACCGTGTTCTGAAGTAAATACCCTACCAAACCTAACCACTGCGCACTTTGGCATTATTCAGATGCCAGTAGGTACATACCATACCTAACCTAGAGTTAACTTATTTCATTATGTGTTGTATTACTGAACGCAATAAGTACAATATAAATCAATGTAAACCCCGTACGGACAGGTACCCTGCTTGTTGTAAATAATAATAAATAGTACAATTGAAAAAATAACTAAATGATACTGAAAGAAACTTTAAACATTACGAAACTAACTATACTATTTTTGAAATAGTGACAGAGAACCTGTTCTAAAGTAGAAATCTATTAAATGTGACGGTAAAAAGCGGTAAAAAGCAAGTCCCCAACTCTCTAGGGGTTTGTTCCCTAAACACATGAAACACTGGAAATCATCAAACATTATCCACCAATCTGAACAATCTAAAAAAAAACTTTCAAACAACAACCTGTGCTCAGTTGATAAATTCTTTATTATTTTGTATATTTTGGTTGAGTCACCTCGTTTGATACCTAGAAGCGTAGCTCCACCTAGATGTTGTTAAAAGGTTGTACATACTACATTTGCAATAATTAAACTATTATATTTATAATAGTTAAATCGTAAAATTGCAGGAGTTGATCCCTACAAATCAATAAAGAATAATGTGATCTAATAATTTTATTCACGTAACATTCTTTTTCAAGTTTTACAATGCAAGAGATCGGTAGTTAATATTAGATTGCATCACAGTTTACTGTATAGGTAGAACTTTGTTTGAAAATAAATGTGTATGCACAATTTATTTATTAAACGATATTTAAACTGAATGTCAATATAAACAGTACAAATAGTAAAGAAGTTTATATAATTATTAGCCGACAGCCCTCGCTTCGCTACGGAATGGTTCTTTACGCTTGCTTACTCTTTCTCCCATGGTTCTATCTAAACGACCACATAATATAAAACCTCAGGCTGTCCCGTTCTTTTAGATAGAACAGTTTTACAGTATATCAAACCCTATAAGTCTATTTTGGAGGGGATGCAAAGATGTTCGCCCATTAACAGTTGGTAGAAATGACCTTAAACATTTCACAATAAAAAACAAATAAGTCAAGCTTTATGACACTAGCTCCGTTGTAGCTCCAATCACTACACTATAAGGTAGCACTGTTGCTCCAATCACTACAACTATAAGGTAGCACTGTTGCTCCAATCACTACATAGTTACCCACCCACCCTCCCGTACATGCACGGTGATATACCGTAATTCAGTTTAATCATTTATTTCAAAAGTTTTTATCAGCCTTTTGAAATAAATGATTAAACTAAAATACTCTTATGAGAAAAAGAAATGTTGAGTGGCTGTTTCCTGCCCTTACAAATAGGATTTCGAGAAATCTTTTCTTGCTGGTCTCTATGACACAAAAGCTAACTTGCCTCCAAACGTCATCAAATTCTGTTCTGTTTTTGTGGAGATTTCGTGATGAGTGAGTGTTTTGTATTTTAACTATTAAGAATATTTCACCATAATTATACACAACAACAGGCACACCATTCTCCACTTTACAATATCTATCCTGCAATGGATTCTGAAGTATTATAATTTATCTGATTTGTTTTGAAATTAATACATTTTTATTTATATTACAAACTCGATAAAGAAATTATAAAAACAGAATATTTTAAAGATGCAGAAATTTTATTTAAAGCCTTGCAGTATATCATGGGTAACGTTTGTTTGTCTCCTAAACAAATAGTTTTTTTTTCTTAATTGATGTTCAATTTAATTGTATTCTCACACTTTTAATCTTGTATGAATTTATTCTTATTTCTTGTCTAAATACGTTACTTATCACTATAGCAGTAAGTAAGCAATAGATCAGTTTGATTGCTTGTATTTGTGCTTATTTTTTATTGATTATCAGGGTTTATAACAAATGTATTTACGATGTAAGTGCTCTTGAAGATCATTAATGTCATAATGTAAACACAGTTGGTAGTATATTAAACCCTCATTACAATAACTTCTTCATTATAACGAAGAAGTTATTCTAATGATCGATGATATTGTTGAAAGTGTATCATAATTGTTTATCCCACAACTTTGGATAGCCTATATTGGCTTTTAAAATCATTCATAATTTCTACAGAAATGAATGGTTTTGTTTACTGAATTGAAGCTGTGAATAATATTAAGAGTTATTGACCTCTCACATGATATTTTATCAGAGAAGGTGCTTATCACAATAAAATAAAAATATCTTTGTTTATCCATAATTCAAAGTCAAGGATTCACAATTGTTTCACCATCGTTTGAGTAGACACGGCATCTGCACTTCAGAGTTCGGGTTAGACATTTTCTGGCAAAATAAATACTCAAATAATTACCGTTTGATGACTACATTACCAGAGTGGTCGGCAGGACCTCAGTGATTTCGGCTCCTGGACCCTGTCATTACTGGGAACTACAGACGTGTGGAGGATTGCCTCTTGCGGTAGTAACTCGAGGGCTCTCCCATTGGAATTGCCTGGATCAAAGGATCCGGCCAAACCTAGACGCCATTCACAATTCAATCAACCCACATACGTACTACGTCGAGGAATCTCCCGCCCGCTTACATAAGTACTACGTTGACGAACCTTCCTCCCACCCACATACGTATTATGTTGATGTGACTCACACTTACGATTTTGATGGCCAATCCACCCACAAACGTACGACGTTGATGTCACTCCCACCTATTCAAATACTTACGATGTGATGGCTCTCACACACTTAGGTACGACGTTTATGGCCCCATACCCATTTATGATGTTGATGGTCCTCAAGTGTCGTATGGTCAAGCCATTAACGACGTTGATGGCCTCCACAACCACTCATATACTTACGATATTGATGGTCCTCACACACATTCGTACGATGTTGACGGTCCTCACATCCACCCATATACTTACGACGTTGATGGCCGTCACACTTACACAAATACGTACGACGTTGATTGCACTCACATCCACCGATATACTTATGATGTTTATGGCCCTCACACACATACTTACGACGTTGATTGAACTCAAACCCACCGATATACTTACGATATTTATGGCCCTCACACTCACTCACATACGTACGGCGTTGATTGCACTCACACCCACCCATATACTTACGATGTTTATGGCCGTCACTCTCACTCACATACGTGCGATGTTCATGACCCTCACACCCAAGCCATATACTTACGATGGCGATGGCCGTCACATTCGCACACATACATACGTCGTTGATTCCCACCCACCAAAATACTTACAATATTTATGGCTCTCATACCCACCCATATTCTTTCGATGTTGGTTGCCCTCACACACACAAGTACGATGTTGATGGCCCTCACACTCTTACACATACATATAACGTTGATGGCTCTCACACCCATATACTTACGATGTTGGTTTCCCTACCCATTCAAATATAGTTGATTTTAGATAACTAAGTGACAGACAAAATCAGACCAACACTACGTGGTTCGGATTATACGTTGAGCTGTAGATCCCTTAGTTGCCCTTAGCCTGGCTGTTGGGCTATTAATAAATACCTATTTCTGAGGAACAGTCGACCTTAGTTAGTAACAATGACTACACTCGGTCATCAACACTCATCACACTCATTCGCCCCTCATAATCACCCATAACTTGAAGGTCGGCGTCTTACTGATGAATAATGAATAATGATAATGATGACTCTCCCTCCCACCCACAAACGTAATAAGTTGACCCTTCCACTTACACACATAAGTACGATGATTTGAACGTGTATGAGTTTACCACTTCGAGTACCCATGTAGGAAACACAGTCCAACACTCTTTATAGTAATAACTATTTCATTTATAATAACTTCGTGCCGTTTGTTGTGGAATAAATTAGTTTAAAACATTCTCATAGTTACATTTTTATCGCTCGGTATAGTTTTGCATAATGTGAACCTTACTTGAACTTTTCAAATCCAAGTATAATGAGCATAAAGAAAGGCCGTGGGACAGTTTATCCCATCCCACCCACATAACTAACTCAACCTGTCTAAATGATAGTATATATAAATAAATAAATATAAATGTAGATAGAAAAGTTGTAATTCCTAGGGCTGCTATTTATAATAATGTTATAATAAAAAATAATGAAGATGGCATAAATGCCGAAACCGGTCGTGTTAATTTAGTAAAAAACTGTTTAAGGGTGCTCAGTTATTATTTTTTATTTTAACATTAATATATATATATATATATATATATATATATATATATATATATATATATATACAGTATATAAATATGTATTAACTTAATTATAACAAATAAGTGAGAAGGTAAGGAAAAACAAAATAAATAAATGGTTCCAAAGAATTGGCACAAAATTTCAACCATATTAAACACTAAAAAAATCTAAACTTTGAAAATTACCAGTTTAATTCCCAAATAAGTTTTTTGCCATATCTAAAAAATTAATCAAGTTAGAGACATGCGGTTTTTACTAAAATATTTTAAAATTTTATTCACACCTTTCCTGAAAATTTAATCTAAATCACTAGAACCAATTTTGAGAAAAATCCATTTTGTAATGTTTTTTGTCCATAAAAATTAAAAAATACTAAAATTTCAAAATAGTATAAAAATTCCCTGGAGATATTGGTTAAATACACATTCATACCAAATTTCATAAAAATTGATCCATCCGTTTGGTCTTCAGCAAACTGCACACAGACACATACGGACAGACACCAAACATTTTTTTCGAAAAACCCACTTTTTTGGGTTCAAGTGACCCTAAAATGGACTTTTAGACCAACTTGTAAAATATTTTTTGATATTCACAATACTTTCTCTATGCCAAAGCATATTGGAGAAAGTAAAATGACAAATTAAAAAAGTTTGCTCCACTAAACCTTACGTTTAAATTTATTCGTAACTTTTTAATTGCAGTGTTATTATACGATTATTATTGTACAATGTAATTCATACACTGATTTCAATATTTTTACGAGAATATAATACATCACAAACAGCCACATCGAATAGATAGACACAGTAAGCAGTTTGCGTGCGTGTCTATAATTGACAGGCGGGACGTAATGGATCGGAAGTTTAAGTCTCGCCCGGACTGTTGGCATTCAGACAGGGAAGAGATACAACAGCAAAGACCAGCAATCTTCAAGAACAGACAAATGACCTTGGCGTGTCTAATTCAGTTAAAAAAAGTAGTTACACAAAATATAAATAGAACAAAATTAAGAAATGAGATTGGAGTTTAGATGTAAAAACATTCGTTTATTATACTCCAGGCATTTAAAAAAATACAAAATTAAAAAATACATACGAGTCAACCAATGCCACCAATCTACTTCACCAGACCTCCAAATATGTTTTAGTAACATTGTAATTTCGTTGTCTTTGCATTATATTAGCTGTTTCCTGCTGTTTGCTATTTTTGTGTTCACCACACAGTAATTCCCATTTACACCAATTTTATATAACTTAGTAAGTATGCAAAAGTTCAATAAAAAAACACGTTTAATTAAAACAAGAGAAAACCACGTTAACTAGCGAGACATTACTGAGACTAGTAAGTAAATTCTACGGCCCCAGAAAAATACCTTTTAATAACGATTAATAATGAGGCCAGATTCCAAACTGAAAATGTTAGCTGCAGTAAAACAAAATATCTCGACTAAGAATCTTAGTTAAAAATTTTCCTTTGAAGACGTGTTAATTGGAAAAAAAACGCATTGCTAGGAAATCTCCTTTCTAGTGAATACTATAGTAGGGATTGAACTCGTTCCATCGGAATATGCATAACGTTATAGCCATGCCATTAAACAGCCTTTGGTCGGGTGTCGATCTGGGAATGCCGTTCTGAAACTGTTCAGTTTTTCATGTCCGTTTTTATGACAGACTTCGGGAGTGAGAAGTGCTGCATCGGCTCTCCTACAAAGTTGGGACGGTTTAATGACAAGGGACTTGCTTTATTGAACAACATATGTACTGGTATAGGTTTTTTATTTTGCAACCTGGACTGTACGTTTTATATGTGGGCCATCAACCTTGTTACGGAACGGTTTCAACTTTTAAGTTCTTGATTTATAATGAGATCGTAATTTTAATGGTAAAAACGATTTCTGGCTTCATTAACATCTTGATGATAGGGGCTCAATAAAATGATCTTAAATTAGTGATAACTTATTTTTATTGAGTATGAGCATAAAGATTCAGAAATATTGTAAATTCTTGTAAATTTAATATTTTACAAGTAGAGCGGACTGTGGAATGGAATGTGAATGAAACAATGCTTACAATTTTCCCTAGTTTAATATTATTACAGATCTAACTTTCTCAATATCGCGGTAACTAGAAAAGACGATTGGTGTCACGAAGAGGCTGTGCAGTAAGACTGTTATGTGTCACATAGGCGAATTCAGCTGATTTGTTTATTATATTAAATACTGGTAATTAATTCTAACAATCACATGGAAGAATTCAGCTAAATAGTAAGCAAGTTTTATACCACTTATCAGCTGGAATTGTAACTACATGAATTAGAACAGAATTCTTTTGTTTATTTGTTGTTTGTTTTGACCATTTCGCCCATGTGACGTCATGGGAGACGCGCGTGATACCCAAGGTTCCTATACAAGAGGTTGTCTCATACACCGTATCGCACAGGTAGCAATTACGTCATAGGAAGGCCTCATCTGTGTTTTACAAAACAAAAGGCAACAATGTAAAACATCTGATATTCGTACTCTCGATGACACGTTAGTCTGGGTTGTTTAATTTTTTTCAATTCAATTCAATTTATTTTCGCAAGCGCAAATACACATTACTGCAGTGCACATATAAACCATCTAGTTATATGCTAGTTGATGGAAAATATATATTACTAGATAATGTTTTTATTATTCAATATTTTGTTGAATAATTATTTGTTGAATTTGTTGAATAATTATTCAAATATTCAATATGAAACTATAAATGAGAAAAACATACTCAGTATTAATCAGTTTAACCAAAAAATCAGACAACTATCTTATTTGATACAATATAAATATAAATAATAATAAATTAAATTAAGTATTATGGGGATTTTTTTCCTCTTAACAGAGAGAGTGGTAAAGCTATCTTTATGAATATGCAGTGTATATTATTTATTATCAAGAAATGAACCAGAATATTTTTCAAGAATGCTCCTGACATTTTAGAGGGCTCGACGGGACAGTACCTTTGAATTCCTAACATGCAGTTTTATAGACAATGGAGAGAAACCTGCTCAAATTCCGTATTTCTGATGGCTTGAGT
This sequence comes from Stictocephala bisonia, assembly GCA_035578905.1. Classification (NCBI taxonomy): domain Eukaryota; kingdom Metazoa; phylum Arthropoda; class Insecta; order Hemiptera; family Membracidae; genus Stictocephala; species Stictocephala bisonia. The sequence goes on along the minus strand of JAQJVL010000212.1, from coordinate 962,061 downwards.
CCGCCGTTACGGACATGCTTGTTAGTTTGTGTTTATCATTCTCAGCCGACAGTCCAACCCAAATATGCAGGAACACTCTCTTTATTACAGGTAAAATGTGTCCCAATATATTAACTTTATGCATTCGATATTAAATATTATTGCCATTATGTAAATATTTTATACAATAAAATCTATCAATTACATATTAATCTATTAACAAATATAAAATAAAACAAATAATAACAGACCATAAACACATATTCTAAAAAACAACAACAGTTCAGACATTTAACAAAATATATGTGGTAAATATAAAATTATCTTTCAGATAGTGCGATGCAAATCAAATCAATACTATAAATTTGAATATGGTTTTGTTTTGAATTGTGAATTCGTATAACTATGCTATGACTGATTTTATAACTCAGCAACACATGAAAAGAGATAATTTGCTGTTTTAAATTAATATTAAAATACTATAAGTTTAAATTATTCTAAAATACTCTTAAGAACAATACAGTAATTGTTTTTAGTGTGTAGTTTAGATTGTACAGCAGACTGTGTTGGAGGCACAGCGTAAGTAATTTATTTACTCTGTGGTTGGAGGTCTCCCTCTGACGTCACCTCATGACTTATATTGACCATATGAGAATGAAGCAACCTTTCTTGATACCTACCGCATGATATTTAATATAATTTAATATATTTAAATTTATTTAAATTAATGTGTATGGTATACTTGATCTTTGTACAACCTTTGATTATAGTTATTTAGCATGATGTTTGATAAATTAAAATTATGATTTTTGATACAATCAAAATTAAAGTTCCTTACAATTTTAATTTCATTTAAAATCAGTATTTCTTTATATTTCTATTTTATAATTCCAGCCACCGAAATATCTAGCAAAATTTGGTAGGACACGATAATGTAGGCTACATATTTTAAATAAATCATGATGATGACGGATATATCATTTAGATGTTAGCTCATCCAAAGACAACTCTCATCGTGCACTCTCCACTAGGGTTCGTACCTGCTTCGGTGTTTCCAGAATCTTGGGGTGTTTTGAACTATTTTTCCTGCTAATGATATGGCTCAACTCTAATAATTATAAGTCAAATCAAATCAATTTATGCATTGCAGTATACAAATACATTGCATTGCAAACATCATCATTTTATATTTATACAATTTGGTCTCACTCACCCCACAAAATTCTCTTTCAAACATACAATGAAGGTCACTCAAACATCCCACACTCACACTTGCCAATCATTCCCACTTTCAGAAATGGTGTCAGTCACCGGTTATAAGGTCTCCCAATTATTCGCCATAAACTCGTCTACCTTTAAAAATCGTGTGAGGCTAAAAAGCCTTTTAGGCGAGTTTTGAACGCCTTGGGCGTTGTGGCGTATTTTATTTTGTTGGGCAGTTTGTTGATTAATCGAACACCTGCCTCTATAGGCAAGTGTTCATAAGTTACTGTTCTATGCATCCCAGCCCTGTAGTTATCCCTGCCTCTTGTGTTATGTTCATGCACGTCTCGCCCCCGAACTAGTGCTTTTGCGGTATTAAACAGTGTCGTTTCAAAAATGTAGAAGCTAGGGAATGTTAGAATGTTGAGTTCCTTAAAAAAGGGCTTACAGGAATCTCTGTATCCAATTTTAGCAAAAAGGCGGATTGCTTATTTTGTAGTCTAAACACTCTTAACAATTGATTCTTTGATCCTGCTCCCCATAGCACAACTCCATAGACAAGGTGGGGATATATCAAGCCATAATATGCCATCATCAGTATCTTAGTCGAGCAGTATTTAGCTAGGGATCTCAGGACAAAAATGCCTGATGATAATTTAGCACATACAGCATCAATATGACAGTTCCATGTCAACCCCCGATCAAGGTGTATTCCAAGGAATTTTGATGGGAATACTTCCTCAAGCATGGTGTCTTCCAACATCACACTAGGGTGCCAATAGGTGTAAGAAGGACGTAATGCAAAATTTAAAAAACTCGATTTCAAAACGTTTGAAATCGAGTTGATTTTGATGTTGAAGATTGATGTTGGCAAAACTTTGGATGCATTAATTCAGTTCCATAAAAACGTTTTGTTCCAAAAGCAATGACGATTTCGCTCTAAATCATAGTGTTGTATCGTCTGCATACTGGACAAGTTTTCCTTGCTGCAATGATTCTCCGATGTCATTGACATATATCAAAAAAAGGACTGGGCTAAGAATTAATCCATGTGGAACCCCGTAGCATAGATTGATTAATTTAGAAGGTTGTTCTGAGATTTTAACGAATTGAGATCTTTGGTTAAGATAAGAACCAAGCCACTCAAGTGTCACACCACGAATGCCATGCAATTCTAGTCTCTCGAGCAGTATCTTATGGTCAACACAGTCGAATGCTTTAGATAGATCGAGAAACACACCAAGGGTGGGTTTCCGACATTATATTACCTCAACAACCTTATCGATTAGACTCACAGCTTCGTCTATGGTCAATCTACCTTTCCTGAACCCAAATTGGTTCTCAGATAGTTGGTTGTGTTTGTTTAAAAAGTTAAACATTCTTAACAGAAAAGCTTTTACAAAACTTTTGCTTAATATTGGCAAAATTGAGACAGGCCGATAATTACTGATTGAACAATGATCACCTTTTTTTAAACATTGGCGTTATTTTGGCAGTATTTAAGGATGAGGGAAATGTTCCAGTTTGAAAAGAAGAATTGATCAATTGTGTTAGGGGGCTCAGGATATGCTTGAAGCATTTCTTTATGTGTGACATTGAAATGTAATTAAGGTCATTAGATTTTTTCGCTGGGAGCTCTTTGATAATTCTTAAAATGTCCTCCTCGTTCACGGGCAGAAGAGCCATTGAGGGACTGGGGCTTGTCTTTTAGTGGGAATTATTGCATCCAATGATGGACGGAGTCCCTTTTGATTCGCAACAGTGGCAAAGAAACTGTTAAACTCGTTAGCGATTGTTATTTCATCACTAACAATTTTGCTTTCTATTTCAATTTTAATTTGTTTACGGACTACTTTTATTATTTATAATGTCCCAGGCCGTTTTAGAAACATTAATGGAATTTACAATTTGTTTTGAGACATCATATTTTTTTGCTGCTTGAATTACTTCCCTATAAGTTTGTTTGTAACGCCTAAAGTAAAATTTAAAATGCTCATCAAGTGTTGTTTTATATATTTGACAAAAATGTTAGTCTCTCTCGTGAAACCAGGATTCCTTTTGTAATCCATTTGTTTTTCACATTTTTGGTTCTCGTTTTATAGTTTTTAATGGGCAGCAGCTATCAATATAAAAGATAAAACAATTATGAAACATTTTGAATTGTTTTTCAAAAGATAGGTTATTATCAGTTAAAAAGTTCCTATTTTTCTTTCGAGAGAAAATTGTTGAGGAGTCGTATGTTATCAGGCCTTAAGTCTCTTGCTCTTTTTGTAATTGTGGGCTCCCTTTCGAATGTTTCCCCTTCAATACTGTAATAGCCACTTGGTCATAGTGATCCAAAATTGCTGTATCTACCACCGACACTGTGACACTAGGAATGTTAGCAGTGACATTGTCAATTGTCGATGTATTAGTCACTCTCGTTGGACAATTGATTAATAATCGAAGCCCAAACATCTTGAGTAAATTATAAAATTGTTTAGTGGGAAGATAATCTGTTTTTTGTGCGTCAATATTGAAGTCACCCAACAAAACGTAAGTCAAAGTAAGATAAATATCCCCATAACAAGATACATAAGATGGCTACAAGAGTCATACAACCTGTATGGGAATGCTCAGTCATAGGCTGTCACCACTTCTGCATACACCTGTCACAATCAACACTGGGATAAAGGGCATATTCCTTTCCCAAACACAAAAGCTTTTATGAAAACTAATTCAATCACATTACTTGAATATTCTTTCACGTCAAGGCTATACTTTTCAATAAGATGTAACCGATCTATAAGAGATAAAATCCTTTAGTGCTGCTTATGACCAGTTTCAAGAGAAAGCTTTATGGCCCTAATCTCTTGGTAATAGTTAGTATTAGATCATCTTCCAGCTTAAAAGCATTTTTCCTCTCTAACATGTACTAAGACCTGAGCTCGGTGATTGTCATCAGCGATCTCCATCAAAATCCAGTTCTGGAGTCGATCTTCGATAATAACGTGAATTAGTCAGCCGCGGAGAGTGCATAAAACGCTCTAAACGGTCCGTCGAATATATTATCTAAAATATATTATATGAATAAGTACAATGTCTCCACTACCTTGTCTTTGAAGAAGCTCAGTGACTGTTACGGGCTAGAAAAAAGACTCAAAACGTGAACCCAACTGCGTTAGGTACTTTCGTTGATTTGCAGATATGAGTTCTAGTTTACTTGGTTTCTACGTCTACGATCCTACAATATGTTTAAATAATAAATTAATTAAACTGTCTTCAAATGCTCTTTAAAGCCAGCATTTTAAGACAGTTTTGGACACTAAAGGGCATATGTCATTAAATTTTATCCATATCAAATCCAACCTTCTCACGCACTCTCATTATGACATAGTGACACATAGTCTACGTAGCTTCCCACATAGCCCTTTCCGAAATTCGTTATTTCAAAACAATATCACTCATCAAATTTATCCTCCCACTCTATTCCTCTCCCAATCATTGACTGTAAAATATACTCTACAAGTGAACGTCACACAGCACAAATATATTTCAATATAAGAACAACATTCATAAAATAACTACAATAAGAGTACAAAATGCATATATATTACAATACAAGCACAAAATGCACAATTACACTACAGTTCAAGTACAAAGTGTCATATATATCACAATATTAGTACAAAAGGCACAAATACTGTGGTGAATGATTTCGACAAAACACGTTTACCTTCCTCAGACCAGAGGGATCTACAAAAGCATTGAGCCTGATAGTAATTTACTTGCTTGTCATATTTTCTGCAAGTAGGGGTTTCAGCAGCAGAGGGGTTCGTTCCATCTCTAGTCCTGTGCTGCTTATAGTCTAGTCTATTTCGCTTATAGTCACGCCATATGATAGCTCCTGCCTCGCCGAGAGTATGTAAATTACTAAGGGATACCAAGTCATATACAGTCATATTACGATTAGCAATCCTAATGACGTAGTGGGCGGGGCTTGGTGGTACTTCCAGCCTACGGCCTAGTTACCACGACAACATCAAATGTTGTCGGCACCGGTGGCGCAGTGCTGTAACCCTGCTACTTGGGGACAAAGTGTTGTGGAGATTGTAGGCGATAGGTTGGATGTTCGGTCCACTTAATAATGATATGGCGTCCGTTCAATGGTTGCTATCAGCGTGGACACTACTAGAGAAGTCTTGGGTGTCCATGTTGGGTGGTAATCATTGTACGAATGTTGTATGGGGGAGATAACTGAGTTTCAGGCTGAAATTAGCTGACAATCAGACCAAACACTACGTGATTCGGATTCCACGTAAAGCTGTAAGTTCCTTAGTTGCCCTGGCTGTTTGGATATTGATAAATTGGCCTTTCTGAGGAACAGCTAAACTCAGCTTGTAACCAGACTACACTCATATAATCATTTATAATCACATTAAAATACTTACAACTTTGTGTCGGCGTCTTATATATAAGAACGTAAGAAAAAAATTGAATAACGCAGTGACGGAAGAGTAGTTCTCTTTCTCACTTCCACCACTCAACCTCTGTCGTTCTATTGCATTCAGTAGGTCGCTTTCTAAGTGGCTTATCTATAGTAACAATTTTCTAAATGAAATCAATATATATTGTGATCGTAAACGGTCCTGCTAATCTAACGTACGGGGCAGATCGTCAATTTAGATTAGATCCATTGCAAACGTTGAGAAAATCCTTAAAAGCTCAAGGAAGCATAAAAGTTGGAGGATGGCTCGCCAGCGGCGGCGCTGGTCGGTGATGTAAAGACGGTCTTTACGACATCGTCAAACAGAAGTTGCTGAGAGGTCACGCAGTTGTTGAGCGACAAAAACTCGTCGGCAAATACATCCTAGTGGTGAATATAAATGGTTCTCCTGGAGGCACCTGCTCAGGAATTTGTTGCCGGGAATTATTTGTGATTTACTCCTCCTTGGTATTTTAAAATGGATTTGGTATTCATTTGATTTTGAACCACTGTAGATTTCTTTTTCGAATTTCACCCACACCTGGAACATTCTAAAAATTATTTTTTCATACCTTAAACTGCATTTAAATAGTAAGGGAAAGTATTGGAATTTTTACAAAAACTAAAGAAAGTACGTCAAACACAATTTTTGATATGTCACTGTATGACGTATGTTATCAATAATAGACACAATTACAGGAAACAAAACAGGATAGCTACAAGCACTTCATGACTCATGAAACCCTTTATTGCCATGCTCACTCATAGGCTGTCACAACAAGTCAACGATATATTGTTTTTGCGATTTAAGTAAACTGGGCCTTTTTTTAAATCTTAAGATATATAATCAATATATGGGCGAATATGGATTTTGAATGATCTTGACGAGTGTAGTTGATAGAATGTAGTTATTGTTACAAATTTAAGGCCAACTACTCCTAAGAAAGTGACATTAATTAATAGCCCAATGACAAATGAACAGCCCGTGGTTATCAGCTGATCCCTTTCAACATTTGTTACGACTCTGATTAGGATTGGACTGAGAAACTTCAGCTTGTAAAGTTGAGCTTTAACAAACTAAGATACCGATCGATTTATGATCTAACACATTTCCTTGTATTTATCCTGCAGTTAATTTATTGAAGTTATAACTTCTTTGCGCCCGTTAGACACTTTGGGATGGGATGTTGGTCGAGAAACCGCGTCACGCTGAAAAGTAAGAACAAATTTTTAAGAACTATCGATTAATCGATTGTTAATCGAAGAAATTTAATCGAAGACATCACTGATAATGATAATATAGGTGTATAATATAACAATGAAGTCACGTATAATATATTGAAGATAAATATATTGAATAATATTGAAAAATGTCTTATATTTCATTTATATATCTTGTCTGTTTGTGTGCGTAAGAATGTTGTTGGGTGTATGAGAATGGCCAAAGAAGTATAACTTCCACCGTGTGGTCCGACGCACACCCAATTTTTTTTTAGTTTCAAGACCTTTTTCATAGCCTCCAACTATTCTGATCTTTGAGTGCATCAATTTGTCTTGTTAGAACTTACATGGCTATTATTGCAAATACTTAACACTTCTCAACTTTGCGACACAAATTACCACCAACAGCAGTAAAGTCCATGTCTCGTTATCTTTAAATATAGAATATTTTGTAACCACCTTTCAAACTTAACAGAGCAGTAGGTAAATGAGCAGTAGGTGCCACAAATATGTAGCTTGTAGATAGTTAGTAATAATTATAATAATACTTATAATTTGGCATTATGTGCTTCCCCTCATTGCCGCTTCTTCCATTGTTTCCCAACGTGGAAAGATAACCCACAGTTTATATCTATGTTATTTTGCACTGGATACACTTGATCACCGTCATCAGGGGACGCTCGATTGATGCTTGCAGTTCTCGGACGATCCTCGGGTAGATATGACGCCGATAAAGGCGAGGTAACACTTGAACAGTGCCTATGGCGGGGTAATATTGAACACGACAAACTGCATCGAGTAAAATGGAATGTATATACATTCTACATACATTCCTTACTTGTGCGAGTACATGTAATACTCGTAACATTTATCAACGGAATTTTAAGCATTTTGTAATATATATCCCTTCCCATTCACCCAACTGGCACTGTGGTCTCCCGTCATGTTTTCCGGTCGCAAAAGATCAGTTGTTGGGTTGGGTGCTTCTTAGTTACAAATTAATCAAATACACTACCTGAAAATATCATTGGAATGGAGGAGGTATGAAGTGGGGAGGAGTGTGGGTTGATAAAATGTCTGTACAAATAAAATAAATAGTTCCAAAGAATTGGCACAAAGTCTCCCTCATATTAACACGAAAAAAATCAAAAATTTGAAAATTACCAGTTTGATTCTAAAATATGCTTTTATCATAACTAAAAAAGTAGTCAAGTTAGCGACATGTGATTTTTACTAAAATATTTTAAACTGCAATTCGATTTGATTAAACTTTTCTGAAAATTTAATCAACATCGTTAGAGCCGTTTTTGAGAAATTCCCTTTTTTGTATGTTTTTTGCCCATAACAATAAAAAAGAACTAAAATTTCAAAAAGGTGAAAATCGGTCTGGAGATATTGGCTAAATACACTTTCATACCAAATTACATAAACATTGATCCATCCATTTGGTGAAGTGCACATATACACAGACAGACGCACATACGGACAGACATCCACATTTTTTTTTTCAAAAAACCACTTTTTTTGGTTTAGGGGTTCTAAGACCAACTTGTAAAAAAATTATTTTTGGATGATATTAATACTTTCTCTATGCTAACGCTTATGGTAGAAAATAAAAATAAAATGCGAAGGTCAAAATGCATTTAAACTAAAACAGTGCCGGTAAGCAGAGATACGCAAACTTAATTTTCGCCTACAAACGGAGGGAGTTTACAAGTGTAGTTTGATGAACCTGCGTGCTACGCCATCTGATTCTACTGTTGTCCTGATTTTGTGATTCTACAATCAATCATATGTGGCAACGATTATACAGCCGAATACTGCAAGGTTTCAACAAAATAATTTGAAATGTTTAACCGATATCCATGCAAATTATTTCTCTAATTAAAGTGATAAAATACACTAACTACTCAGGGGGGGATTAAGGGTTCATATTATTTACAGTGAAGAACCTACAGTTTAGGTAAATGATTCACATTTGGTCCTTGTTTTAGACAGAAAGATGCACGCCACCACGAAACGTCCAGTCGTCGCTTGCGGCGTTGCTACTGACTGACGTGAGGGCTGCAGGCTATCGCCAGTTCTTCAGGACAAACGAAATCGTCAGTTTCTCGGTTGATTTGTTCAAATTTTGATTATTTTCAGGCTACATTTATAACTAATTGATCTTGCATGTAAATATACTGTACTATTGATGCTCTGAAGAGTTAAAATACAATTTTATTAGTATTTCAATCTTCACAATAATTATGAAATTTATAAAATTAAAGAGTAAAAGTCGTGCTGGTTTTAGTATCAATTTCAGTAGTGTTAAGAGAAAAACATTAATGTAGTAAAACACATAATTAAAATCAATTGTGGAAAAGCTGGAAACTAATTAATTACTATGTTTATGAATGGGATTTTGGGCTTAAACCTTTAAAAAATTCTAATTCTTGTTTAAAAAATATGTTTTTAGAATTAAGGTGGGCAATTTTTTATTTGCCAACGGAACTCAATATTAACTTGTTCATGTCCCAACATTTGTGTAGGTGAGGTTATAAAATTTGCTTACGACTTTCGATACACAAACAAATTTAAGCATTGCAGGAAGGGGGTTAAATTTTTAGAAAAATGAAAGGGACTGATACTTGTTTCGGCCGACAAACGTACCCCGAGTTAGCGTTCGATTGGCTTTAGGAGACATTTTGTTTGAGATTAACTGTCGAAAAGGTGGTTTTCTAGATTTAAATCGTCCAGTACTTTGTGAGATATCTTGAAAATGGGGAGATTCGGAGTAGTTAGGATATTTTTGGCGTTTTATATTCGGAGCTATGTTGCACAGCACTCAAAACCAGGGACAAAGCTGTAGTATGCAGGATTTGTGCGTTCGCTCGCCACGATGATCCCGCAAGTTGCTGCATAATGTTAATTCTAGTTATCACATTAGCAGCTGTTTTCTGTAGGTGACTTTAAAAACTGAGAGATGGATCTAAAGTGACTCCTAAGTACTGCGGATGCTCCTCATGTGGAACACCATAAAAAAGACGTTCAATTGTTTATTAGTTAGTACTCGGGTAAAAGTAGGTTACTTCTGCCTTTGTTGGATTGGGATTTAGCTTCAAGGTTGTAAAATAATTACTAAGCGTGGCTATATTAAGTGTAACTGTCCTTGCTGTTTTTTGTATATTATGCAGTAAAACTCATGTTGAGTTGCGAGAGCAATATCATCTGTATTTAAGAATATTCTGGTCTGTGTGGTGGTACTGTAGGCAGTGTATTCGTTAAATAAAAGAGGAGCAAGAGGAGAACCTTGTGGCAGACCGTAATTTAGGTACCTAAAATAAAATTCTCTATACGAGAGAACGTAACACATGCGCTGTATGAGTGTTTAAAGGTTACAACGATTTTTCCAAATTGCAGTCAGCTAAGATTGTTGTGTATGATTGCTCTAAGTGGAACATTCGCTGCAAGAGTGTTTAAAGGTTATGTTAATTGCTGGAGATAGCTGTCAGTTACTGCTGTTAGACCTCACTCACATTTCACGGTACATGTACGTACACTAGTTGCCCCAGTTTAAACTGGACAGAATGCGGCACCGCGGACAGGCAAGACGGCCCTCAGGGATTATTTATATCGCTGCCATCGCCTGTCCGACAGTCTGAGGCCCTTACGTTACGATTGATCATTGCACATGGTGTGTAGAGTTCCTGTTCATTGAATTCATTGAATTTATAATTTTATATACTGCTCTACCTTGGAACTCAAATGTTAATCTGTTACGCTTTTGATTATGAGCCAATTTTGTTTTGGCTCCTGGTTATGTGTCTTCAAATACAAAGAGCTTGGCATGTCATGGACAAACAGCTTTTAATTTGAATTCTTAACCTTATGTGGTTGGTGTCATTGATGATCTTTAAAGCTTCCGCTGTTAACTGCGCCATAAAAATATTTTCAACAACGTATGCAATATATTTCAACAGCTTCATCCATTCTACAACAGGGGTCATAGATCAGACTGAGACTAACTTTTTTTTCTATTGCTATTAAATTATAAGATCAACTAATTTTCTCCACATTCAACTTATTAATTTGTAATTAGTCTAAATCTTGTAATTCTTTGTTTTTGTAATTATTATTGTTGAAAATGCATTTATTAAGGTGGATAAGTTAGGACTGCAAAGTCCTCTCTAACACTTAACTCCAACCAATGGATTAATTAATTGATTAATATATTGTTTTAAGTGAAGAAAAGGTAAAGTAGATTTAATCAACAATTATGTGAAGTAACATTAACTGTAAGATAACATATACATAAGTCCTATGAGGTAGAGGTGTCTATATGATCTTAAAGAATTAGCGATTGAAAAATCCACTACAGAAGCCCTATAAAGTAGGATCTAATGTTAGTCAAGTTGGGGATCAAACGACCCGACCAGGATTTAATCTAACAATATTCTAAGTGCAATCCTCCCCCCCCCCCCACTCACCTAGTAGGCATGATTACCCGAAATAATTAATTAATGCTTAAACATACTAATTTGTGGCCTAATTATTTCATTCTTAAATGAGGTTTGTCTCATGGTTATCATAAATAAATAAGAGATAAATGAAATAAAAAAGTTTTCATTCTTTAGCAAGTTGTCATACTCAAAAATATTTATTAGAAACACGCATTTTCTTCTTAAAATGTCTATATGTCATCAAATTGAAAATAATTTAAAAGTTGAACAAATATTAAACATATATTGAAAGTAAATTAAAAAAATTTAGAGGGAATATATTTTTATGTATTGATTGGGTGTTTCGAGGAAGTGTGTCTGATTGGGTGAGTAGGATTGTCACTCAAAGAGTATTGTTAGAATAAAACCTACCTGCAGACTGTCTCAGCTTAGCCTGTTATATCATATAACAATCCCATTTAAACTTTATCATATCATATTTTGATACGGTTGAAAAGCAAAAAAGGCAACTACAATCATTTAGAAAACAGGAAGAGTACATTACACAATTTTTTTAAAATCAATTGAGATGATTTTAAAAATATTCTTAGATTATTGCGTTTCCTTTAATTAGTACGAATATTATAAGGTAAGTCATATATCAACAATCTCATCACGTATGACAGAACATGATTGAATAAACTAATAAAATGTAATCTCCTTCATGAAAATGTATCGACACTGTAATATTCATCAATGACAAGTTATCAGGAGCGTAGTGCTTGGAGGTTTGCTAGTTTTATGTGTAAACCAGTACTTGCGAATAATACAAGCCTTATAACGTTAATTGCAGCTTGCAGCTATTCATAACCTAGGAGATATGTAATGCGGAGGTGTGTGTGTAGGAGGATGGCCCTGGCATACAGGATTTATGACGGCTTATTACTCGAGGACGAAATGTCGCCTAGCCCCAGGCTCCACGACGAGAGACTCCCGTGGAGTCCGAAGGCATAAGTACTAACTTACTTGAAATTACACCTTCCAGAAAACACCCATGGGTTTTGGGGCTATTGGGATTCTCACATACGAGACGCCGACACAACTTTGTGGGAATTGAATGCGAACATGAAAGACATGAACTGAGTTCAACTTATGTTCAGAAAAAGGCATAAATGAATAGTGCAAACCCCCACCCCCATCCAGAGAAACTAAGCAACCTACAGCTGTACGTAGAATCCGAACCACATAATATATTTAGCTAATTGACAAGTCTGCTACTCAGTTCTCTCCTATATGAGCTCAACTTATGTTGAGAAAGGGTCATATATGAATAGTGCAACCCCTCCTCCAGAGAAACTAAGCGACCTACAGCTTTACGTAGAATCCGAACCACGAGTATTTTTAGCTAATTGACAAGTCTGATACTCAGTTCTCTCCTATATGAGTTCAACTTATGTTCAGAAAGGGGCATATATGAAAAGTCCAACCCCCCCCCCATACAGAGAAACTAAGCGACCTACAGCCTTACGTAGAATCTGAACCACGTAGTATATTTAGCTAATTGACAAGTCTGATTCTCAGTTGTCTCCTATATGAGTTCAACTTATGTTCAGAAAGGGGCATATATGAATAGTCCAAACCCCCCCCCCCCCACCATACAGAGAAACTAAGTGACCTACAGATTTACGTAGAATCCGAAACAAGTAGTATATTTAGCTAATTGACAAGTCTGATACTCAGTTCTCTCCTGTATATAACGCCGAATACTGACTACCACCAAAAATGAACATCTCAAACGACACTTAATAAATTAAACTAAATACAACATATTTTCCTTAGATAAATATTAAGCCTAAAAGTTTGATATATAAATAAATATTAAGCATTTAAGTATTTAAGCATTTAAGTATTAACTAGAAATAATTATTTCTAAAAAAAATAAAAAATGGGAAATATTGATACTAATATTAAAAATAGTAAGTATGTTGAAAGACCAAAAGCTAGGGGAAAAATCGATTTAATAGTTTATTAGAGGTGGAAAAAGAAAAAGATAGATGTTTAAATAAAAGTAGGTGCGATTACAAAATAAAAAGAGCATTTGTTTATTTCTGAAGAATGTTAATGTGCAAAATTCAGCAGAACTAAGTGGGTATATAAGCATGGGAGGCCAATGATAACTAAGTGGGTATATAAGCATGGGAGGCCAATGATAACTTCATTTAAATAGACGCTATTCTTTTTTGTATATTAAAACATATGGGTTAAGTTAATAATTATATATTAAAACATCTCAATTTAAAATTGTTTAATAATCTTGAAAAATGTATTATTTTTAAACCAACAGTTTGTTCTACATCTTTCGCAATTCTCAGCACAATACTACTTACACTTTTAGCTGATTGCATGGTTGCCCAATAATCTATGTGGGTCTAGCGATAATTTATCAATTAATATATAACTGACCAATCAGTTAATTTTTACCAATTAAATAATAGTTTCCGTTCTAAATTTACTAAAAAGATAATAACTAAGTTTAAAAGCTAGTGGTTCTGGATAGACTGCTTTCATTTTGATTTTAAATGAATTTCACTTCTTATCCTATCTTAATACATCTTTTAAAATTAAAAGTTGGAGTCACTGCATTAATAAAGAAGTGACTATGAAATATCATTTTTTATATTGCTTACCTATAAATTGAAATCTTAGTAGTGACATGGTTATCGACGTCATCAGTATTTTTAACGTTATCACATTTCCCACACTTGTCTTAAAAGGATGTTCGTTAAAATATTATATTTTAATTCTTAAAAATAAATTGTTACTCTTTTATTAATTACTTCCTATAAGTAATAACTGTTCTGAGAGGAAAATTATAAAAATATTTATGGAGATAGCTAACGAAATTGGTCTTTCTAGGTACATAACTCAACAAAACCTGTATTTTATATTTTATTTAAATTTTGCGAACATGGTATTAATTTGCTCGACCAATTATTAATCAAGCTAGAATAAAATAACACCATAATAAATACTTTTTTCAAAGTGCAACCAATTATTTTTCTATAAATAACAATTAATTGTACAAATGTTGAGTTGAAATTTGTTTGATTATCTTTGGCCGAAAGTGTAGATTAATAATATTTGTAACTTCATTGCTAGAGTTTATTATAAATGAGAGAGTACCGCACTGTAGCGAGGCAGTCAGGAAAGTGATGGAGAGAGGGGGAGAGTAACACTGTATGTGTGTGTTAGTGACACAGACCTTTTGCTACTTCTAGCGACAGTTGCGTCAAATACAGAACTAAATTCCTTGGAGAACCCAACTAGGCTTCTAGTCAACACCCTTTATGGCGAAAGTTGTTCCAAATAGCTATCTGTATCCCTACTATGTAGGACTTTAGACAATCAAATCAGTATCAACGCTCGATTCATAATTATTATATATAATATTACACAATAATTCAAAGCAGATAAAAAAATATTTCATAACTAAACAAAATGCGAGACTTTATTAGTAAAGAATCAAAGTAATAAATAGTTCTTATTTAGTATTAGTTTATTTGAAAAATATCAGTTTTATTCATTTTTTGGTACTGTGATTTTAATTCGATATTTAGAAACTGATTCACTGAATAAATTTAATTGTAATTACTACATGATTATTTATGGGGCTATAACTTTCATTAATTAACTATTAACGGACTAGAACCACAACTCTAAGTGTGTCAAGTGATCTTTTGTAATCGGGTTTGCAATAACTTTCCAGAATTAAAGCAGTTAGACTATTTTAATTAAATATGATACTTCTTTAACTGTGTTACCTAATGAATATATTTTAACAGTATAATCGAGGACATTTTCAGAGATAAAACCAAATATTAGGGAGTAAAATATAGATTTTGCTGTATTTTTTTAACCAACACATTTTTTAACCATAAAAACAAAATAATTTACAAATTTCCTGACTCAAAAACACAAAGTTTATACAACTCTACTTATAGCATGTGTTCTAAAATTAACATTAATAATATAGTGTCCATTAAACAGTCTTTCTTTTTGAAAATGGAACTTGTCCAGTGGCAATAGCTAAGGGCTCCTCACCCCCCGATACTCAAAGATCACTGAGATTATCTTTCAGTAAAACTAACATAATCGATTTTGGTTGTTTGTTTTTATTTTAATTATAAAGGGCGCACACGTAGGTTTAGATGTAATATTTATTTTGTACATAATTCTGTAATTGTTTAGTTCCCATCTTTTAGAAGTGATTTGATTTGAAACATATATATATATGTTATTGACATTATTGAATACACAATCCAAGGTTATCTTTCAGCAGTGGCACAGCTTTTTCTCTCATCGTAGTTGAATAAATATAATTAGATGAAACAAAAACATGTTTGGAATGTTATACTGATTAGTCGGCACTGGAGGCGCAGTGCTGTAACCCAGCTACTTGGGGACAAAGTGTTGAGGAGATTGTAGGCGAAAAAAAGGTAATATATAGCTTTATTACCATGTCTATATTTACCTTTATGTATTTAATTCTTTTTGCTAATTAAATTTACAACGGTTTTATTTGTTGTGGATTAGTTACTCTAGCCACTATGGCTTCTGTGCGGCGGATCTGTTCTTAAAAAATGAGAAAAAAAGGAAAATATGTTTAATCTGTAATGTTTATCGACAGAAAATGTATGCTAAACATGTTTCTATCTATTTAAACTCCACAGTAATAATAAAAGCCCACAGATATTGTTAGTAGAAATGATGGAAGATTTCAGCTAAAAATTGTTTTCAAACATTGTAATACAAGTAATTTTATATTCAACCCTGTGTAGAGGGAATGTCACTTAAACAAAGGGTTATAGTGTGTTAAAGAAAGGGTGTGAAATGGAGGACCACCTGACAAAATCAGGAATGAGATATGGAAAAGAAAGAAAGTAGGATTAGGTTGAAATGAATGTGGTTATATTAGAGATGTACAGAATGGAATTGAATATTAAATGATTATACCATTTTTTAGTAGTAATAATACAATTAATTAATGAATTACAATTAAAAGTTTTTATTTTACTATACAAAGTTATTTTATAAGCCTTCTTTCTTCTGTCTGGCCAGACCAAACGATTCTTATCAGGCTATAGGCTACACACTGGATAATGTCTTGAGAACATATGAGTTATATTAGGTAATTTAATTTAATAAATAAATAATAATGAATAAGAATAAAGGTTATACAATTTACAGAAAAGAGAATTTTTGTTAGAGAAAAAAAATAAATGTGAAATAGAGGTTGAGACGAAGTGAGAAGATTGAAAGAGAAATATGGAAAAAGCCGAGAAGGACTGTCGATTGAATGAGAGATGTAACAATGATGATACTGCCTTTATGATAGATGGCTCTGGTTTTCATATTAAAAACTTATTAATATATACTATATACAAGTATGATGAGTGAATGTGATATATATAAACGTGAGACAAAACGAATTAAAACGATAAAAGAAGAAAAATACAATTAATTATTAACGTAAATCCTTAACATAGTGTAATAACAAACTATGAAAAGCAGCTAGCTGCTCAAACATTTAAATGGGGCTGGAATCACGTATAAGATGAACTCTGTTTTAAAATGTCTACATTATTGACTTTAAACGTGAGATATTCGTTGAAAGACGAAGCTCTGAGAGTGTCCTTTCCCTAATTCCAAAACTAATCAACTGGCCAGAACTATCAACATCCTGCGAGCCGTTAGGTTGGAAGTATACGAGCTCCTGACATCTGAATGGCCACGGGACGTAGTCCATAGATGTCAGGATCGCTCTCTGATGGATACAACACCTAGTCTGCATACATTAGTGCCGGCCACTGATCACGTATATCTCCGCTGAAATAACGTAAACACTGTCAGCGATAGAATACACAATCCAAGGTTATCTTTCAGCAGTGGCACAGCTTTTTCTCTCGTCGTAGTTGAACAAATATAATTAGATGAAACAAAAACATGTTTGGAATGTTATACTGATTAGTCGGCACTGGAGGCGCAGTGCTGTAACCCAGCTACTTGGGGACAAAGTGTTGAGGAGATTGTAGGCGAAAAGCTCTGTACTCGGTCCTATTAATACCGACACGGCGTCCGCTCAATGGTTTTTATCAACGTGGACACTACTAGAGAAGTCTGGTGTGTCCATGTTGGATTGTAGTCAAGATTTGGACACATCAGTGTAGGGAAGAGAACTGAATTGTCATTTAGACCAACACTACGTGGTTAGGATCCCACATAAACCTGTATGCGGAATCTCACACACACACACACACACACACACACACACACACACACACACACACACACACACACACACACACACACACACACACACACACACACACACACACACACACACACACACACACACACACACACACACACACACACACACACACACACACACACACACACACACACACACACACACACACACACACACACACACACACACACACACACACACACACACACACACACACACACACACACACACACACACACACACACACACACACACACACACACACACACACGCACGCACGCACGCACGCACGCACGCACGCACACACGCGCACGCACACACACGCACGCGCACGCACATACACGCACGCACGCACACCCGCACGCCCGCACACACGAGCACACGCCCGCACACACATTGTAAACTTATAAGAAGTGAATCTATAGACTATTATATACAATACCTTTTTATAGCTCTAAAATCTGTTAAATAAATAAAGAAATTTATCATCCGGCTACTCTAAAAGGTTAAATGCATTTTTAAGTGTGTTTTAACTTTCTCAGTATTTGTATAGTGCATTATTAATGATAAACAAATGACAGAGAGATAACGACTGGTGAATAAATCGTTATTTTGAATTATTATATCACACGTATCGCCGACTGAGGTGTCAAAATCTGTCTTCAATATCAGTGGCGATCATCTGCTGGAATGGCACTTCCCAGGCCGCCTTTCAGTGAGTGTCACAGGACATCGGCACCCGAGCGTACTCACCATGTATCGACCGGTCCTGGACGGCGAGTAGTGGGACCAGCTGAGTCCACTACCTTGGCTAGGATAGGCATGAAAAACATATATCATAACTAAGGGATGATATTGCGAAGCAAAATACATTAACCTCAAAATCTTAAAAATTGTATTTAAGATCCTTTTACAAATTTGATTTGTAGGGTTCTAAAATTAGCCACAGAGTGAAACAAGGCAAAAAAGAAATTTGAAATAGCTAACAATCTGGAAAGTGTTGTAAAGTAAGTTTGAGAGAGAATCAAATTATTTAAAATGTAAAAACATCACATTACAACTTTTTATATTTTAATTTTTCGTGCGAGTCTATTTACGTATGAGGCTATAAAAGGCGATGCCAACTGAAAAATGGAAAATTTTCTTCGTATATTCAATAATCTCAAACTCGTATTTTTACTTCACTACTTACATATAGGGAATATATTTTTGCAAACATTTTAATTAGGTTTATAAAGAAATTAATAAATAACCCAAATAATTTACTAACACTTTAGACTTGGTTTCCATGGGAAAACGACTAAATAAAAATAAACCAAAATGCACTAAAATAAACTCTAGTGGTCCACTAAGTTTTTCTATTTTTTTAAAGACGAACAATAAAATGCTGAATTTATTAAACCCCTAAACTGGACTGAATAAAATACATAATTTTTCGTGGAAGGTCAAAATCGTTAAAATTAGCTGAGAAATCGTGGCAGACAGGTGAATACTCAGTGTACATAGTCAAAAACCATATATAAACGTTAAATAATGCCATATATAAACGTCTGTGGTGATGAAACTATCGGTTACAGATGAGCTCATGTATTTGTGATTCTTTTAGTGGTTTGTCAATAGAATAGTGAAAAAATAGTTATGAGTAATGGCACCAATATATTACGCAAGGTGGGAACGATGGCATTACCCTTAGCGTTACAAAGGATGGGAACCCTGGCTAAGCATAAGTTACCCTTAGCGTTACCAAGGATGGGAACCCTGGCTAAGCATAAGTTTCCCTCAGCGTTACCAAGGATGGGAACCCTGGCTAAGCATAAGTTACCCTTAGCATTACCAAGGATGGGAACCCTGGCTAAGCATAAGTTACCCTCAGCGTTACCAAGGATGGGAACCCTGGCTAGAGCATCAGTTACCCTCAGCGTTACCAAGGATGGGAACCCTGGCTAAGCATAAGTTACCCTCAGCGTTACCAAGGATGGGAACCCTGGCTCAGCATCAGTTACCCTTAGCGTTACCAAGGATGGGAACCCTGGCTAAGCATAAGTTACCCTCAGCATTACCAAGGATGGGAACCCTGACTCAGCATCAGTTACCCTTAGCGTTACCAAGGATGGGAACCCTGGCTCAGCATCAGTTATCCTTAGCGTCACCAAGGGAACCCTGGCTCACTGATCAGTGGTACCGATGCATGCACTGATATTTAAAAGTAATGGTTTTTTTTATTTGGAAGATTTTTGTAAGAAGTAAACTAATAACGACAGTCTGCAACAGAAAAATAAAAATTAAAAAGAAGTATGTAAATGATTTCCTTCACTTTATTAATTTAGATTGGATTAAACAATCTAAATTTTTTATGACTTATTAAAAAATCATGGTATTATAAAAATCATGATAACCAAGAAATTTATTACGTCATTGGCGTTTGTCATCTGGAAACTTGCTTTCGGGCATGTAACATCGTAATTTTAAGTACAGGGTGTTTCTTTTAAACCACAACCTATGATTTGAAATGGGCTGAATTTCAATACAATACTGTACATACAATTAACAATACATATAGTTAAGTTAATACAACGGCCTCTTTAGGCTGAAGAGGCCCTAGGGGCCATAGCAGTCATAGCTCCCAGCTACACCTTCACAAACTGACCAATGAGTTCAGAATACTGTTCGAAACCATCTTGACATAAAACAAAAGATTTTAAAAAATTATCCTCCACAATAAACACACCCTGGTCTTTACTCAAACCCATGTTTCTAACCTCAACTTAATGACATTGCACTAGACCCAAATAAAGTGAACAACAATGCAACAATAGCCAAGGAAGGAGGAACCAGGGCCACCAACCTATGAACTTGTAATTATCTTAAACCATCATTTTCTGTACTTATAAATAGGGTTGCTTTTTAAAAGAAACACCCTGTATATGGGGCTTACATTTAGTATTTAAGTATTCACGCTTGAAATGAAATGAAAAATGACTTTATTGTACAAACAATTGGCGAGGTTAGGAATAAAAAGTTCTCTCTTACCATAGCTTCTTTAACCTAACCATACTTTTACCATAGAAACACATTTTAAGATCGTTTAAGAAGATAAACAAATACAGTAAAAAATTTGCAAAATGTGAATTACCATTGAAACTTTTAGAAAGTACCGGGCCGTAAGTAACACACTCATTTATAATCAAATTAAGATTCTTCATCTGATAGAACATTTTTGGAAACTCTTTATATCTCTTTGGCTGATAGCAAAACTTGTTCTCCAAATCAGCAGGCCTACGATCCGTTCTCGTCGCTCGTGTCGCAATCCCCCGCCATTGGAGGGGGCGGTCCAAATGCTCCGGGCCTTGGACTGGTCCAACGAGACCAGTTTTAAATCAAAGAGCCATTTCAGTTCATAATGCGATAGAAAATTGGCCCGGCTGAAGGACCCGTGGTGGGAAAGTCGCTGACCCCCAGATAAGTCCAATCACAACCAGATTCTGACAGGCCCATAGGAAGTGGCATCGAGTTTAGAATATCCCGTTTCTATCGAAAACGGCAGATTCATTAGCTGTCACTAATTAACTTTGAATTTTAAAATTAGTTTTTTAAGTTTAGATAAAAGTCAAATTACAGTTTAAAATTAGGAGAAAATCGAATATAAGAAAAGCGAACATATGAGTGGTTCTTAAAATAGCGAATGAGTTTATGTAAACCTGTATATTTTATCTAAACCAGAAAAATATCTGCTTCTGTAATATTATCTTACATGCACTTTATCTATAAGTTTGTAAGCTAGAGTTATATATGACTTATAATAGATGAAACGCTAACGTGTATTGGAAAGTGTATCCTAAGTGTATTGGAAAGAAAACACTTAAGATATAGTATTCCAGATATATTAAATTACTAATAAACAAATTATATCTCTTTTACAGTAGCTTACAATAGCACAGAGCTCAAGATTAGGTCGACTAATTTTCGCTATTTACTCTTTTTAATCTAGGATACTAAACCATAATCATATTTTTCGAAATTGATCGATACACTCTTGTCTCAACATTAATTCCACTCTAAAATCTAAAAAGAAATTGAGTGAAATTTGACATTGATTAGTTCGTAAACAGCTGCCCATTAATTTACTCCGTAATTAAGTGGTTTTACTTTCTGTATTTTGACCTTAAAAACAACCTTATTAGTTACAAAACGAGAAACTTAGTTGTGAATAAAATTAATATGATTGGGGCTTCGAAAATAAGATATATCTGCTCTTCACTCCCACATGCCATCTACTCCACGTGTCATCTACTCCACATGCCATCTACTCCACATGCCATCTACTCCACATGCCACCTACTCCACGTGTCATCTACTCCACATGCCATCTACTCCACATGCCATCTACTCCACATGCCATCTACTCCACGTGTCATCTACTCCACGTGTCATCTACTCCACGTGCCATCTACTCCACATGCCATCTACTCCACGTGTCATCTACTCCACGTGTCATCTACTCCACGTGCCATCTACTCCACATGCCATCTACTCCACATGCCATCTACTCCACGTGTCATCTACTCCACGTGTCACTAATCAATCTTCTCTTTTGTTAACATCCTTTAACCAGATTCCACTCGCCACTCTACTTGCCAGTCTCAAATTGCCGATCTATAATTATTATTGAAGTAAAAAATAGCTGAAAAATAATTTATATTAAAATGAATTACTTTTGTCAATAGTTCCAAATTTGTTGTGGTGGTTATTCTGATCGTTTTGGCATTAAAATGCTTCAAATTTTTAATATGTTACTGTATCAGAGTAATAGGCTTCAATAAATGTTATCAAACACAAACGGTATGAATTGACATGTTTAAAAAATTTGTCTAAGATGGCTCTTTCTAGGCAGCCCAAAATCAATTATTTTTGCTTATTATAAGACCTACTATAGTCTGAAAAATTAAACGTCAGTGAATTAAAATTACATTAATAATTAATGATTAAATGAGTAATATCTCACACGTATTGAAATATTCCAAACAAGTTACTGTACATTGCCTGCATTAGGCTACATCATGAAGATGAAAAGGAAAAAAGATGTCAGCACTGGTGGCGCAGTGCTGTAACCCAGCTACATGGGGACAAAGTGTTTAGGAGATTGTAGGCGATAGGTTGGATGCTCGGTCCTCTTAATACCGACATGGCGTCCACTTGATAGTTGCTATCGGCGTGGACACTACTAGAGAAGTCTGGGGTGTCCATGTTGGGTGGTAATAATTGTGCAGATGTTCTATGGGGGAGATAACTGAGTATCAGGCTTGTCAATTAGCTGAAAATCAGACCAGCACTACGTGGTTCGGATTCCACGTAAAGCTGTAGGTCCCTTAGTTGCCCTGGCTGTTGGGCTATTAATAAATTATCCTTTCTGAGGAACAGTTGAACTTAGTTAGTAACCAGACTACACTCATCCTACACTCATATAACCATTCATATTTGCCTTAAAATACCGACAACGTTGTGTCGGCGTCTCATATGTAAGAATGTAAGATGTGGTTTGCATATATCACTAGGAACGGGAGGGAGGTCTGGTCTTTTACACTCAATAACATTGCTTCTTTACAGGAAATCTGCTCTTATCTGAATACAGCTATTGTTGGTGCGGAGGCGTTCTTGCAGGATGGACATATGGACTGCTGCAGTACGCGACACCTTCTTGCTCAACGGACACTATAGTTGGCATTCCTATGTCCTTACCTGGTGTACGAGAGGTGAAGATACAATCTCGGCCACGACTGCCACAACATAATTTCCCTTGCGTATGGGTGCATTTCAAACACAATCTTCAAGAAGGTCGATTTTATCATATGATAAGAACTGACGGAAATCATTTGACGAAAATTAAGTTAAATTGGCGTCACAAATGAACTTTAATTGATATCAAAATGATTAATGTGGAATTATAAATCAGACAATCCCTTGCGTTATGAAAGCTACTAAGTGTAATAGTAATGAACGTTTTAATTTACGGTTATGAGTAGTAGATATTTAATGTTTTATACACATTTTTGTTGATTCAGTTTGTGGATTCAAAATAATCCTTTGCATTTAAATTTAACATTATTTTGATACAAAAGTAACATAGATATAGAGTTATGTTTAATTAATAATTACTTAACATTAAAAAGTTATATTTCTATTGACAATCATATCAAATAAATTCTTCATGTTTAACAATTTTGACATTTCGCCCAAACGACTCCATATCACTCGTACCAAGTCGAAGTCGAGTCTCAAAATGTCTTAAATTAAGAAAGCTTAGCTTTACTACAAGCCTATCACAACGAAGTATGAGCAAGACGTTGGAAGTTATTTACATGTATAAACATTCCTTTTACACGATTTACTTGCCAAGCAATAGTTCACAAAAACCATTTAGGCTTACAAAATGCAAATAGTAAATAACTTAATGTTTTTTTCCTTCCAAAATACCTTCTCTTATAACATATTTGAAAAAACTTAAAATGTAACTTTTTACTAATGTTGGTTATTTATATAAATTTGGCTTAGTATCCAATTCTGTTAAACAGGCATTATCATATGTCACCATTCCGCAAAAACACATCTGGTTACCAGGAATATTATCAGTACAGGTGATAAAGTAATAAGGTTAGACCTCACTTTGAAAGGAGTTTGAAACTCAACCTACTCAGAAAATCTAACAAAATCATACATATATTTTTGTAGGGGTGGCAGCAAGTAAGGAGCTAAGGCCAGGACGTGCCACGTAATCAGACTGGGTACGATTCCCAATAAAACAACTAACAGTTTTTGCCCTGCCGCTCCCATGGTTCGAAAGTCACGTTAAGCCGTTGGTCCCCAAGTTGTGTTATAGAGGGCTTCCTAGCCTAAACTTCGCCTGGTAAAATAAGACGATCTATTTCAACTTTATATCACGTGGTTCGGAGTCCAGGATAAACTTAGGTCTCTTTACTAACCTGACGGGTTGGGTATTAATAAATTAATTCAAAGTTAAATGTAGTTACTACACCTAGTAACAGTTTATTCACAAATAGTTACTCACATTAAACCTACACTCAGTATCAATTATACATAGATTATTCACACTAAGCCTACACTTAGTTTCATCCATAAAAAGAACATTTACATTAACCTTACACTCATTATTATTCATACATAGGTCTTTCACGCTAAACCTACACTTAGTATCATTCATACATATGTAATCCACACTAATATTACACTCCGTATCATTAATACATAGGTCATTCACACTAACCCTACGTTTAGTATCATTCATACATAGATAATCCACACTAAACCTACACTCTGTATCATTCATACATAGTTAATTCACACTAACCCTACGTTTAGTATCATTCATACATAGATAATCCACACTAAACCTACACTCTGTATCATTCATACATAGTTAATTCACACTAACCCTACGTTTAGTATCATTCATGCATAGATAATCCACACTAAACCTACACTCTGTATCATTCATACATAGTTAATTCACACTAACCCTACGTTTAGTATCATTCATACATAGATAATCCACACTAAACCTACACTCTGTATCATTCATACATAGTTAATTCACACTAACCCTACGTTTAGTATCATTCATACATAGATAATCCACACTAAACCTACACTCTGTATCATTCATACATAGTTAATTCACACTAACCCTACGTTTAGTATCATTCATACATAGATAATCCACACTAAACCTACACTCTGTATCATTCATACATAGTTAATTCACACTAACCCTACGTTTAGTATCATTCATACATGGGTAATCCACACTAAACCTACACTCTGTATCATTCATACATAGTTAATTCACACTAACCCTACGTTTAGTATCATTCATACATGGGTAATCCACACTAAACCTACACTCATACAGTTGTCATTTCCTTTAACCCTACAATATGTATGATTCGTACACAGGTAATTCACACTAACCTGTTTTCATACATAGGTCATTCCCACTAAGCTCAATATCATTATCATATGTAAACTCAATATCATTCATATGTAGGCCATTCCACTAACCGTACGCTCTGTATAGTTCATATTTGCCTGACAATACACAAGTCACTTCTATGAATTATTTGATTCTGTTAGTCGTGTTAGTCTTCATTTCGGTCAGTTTATAAGTCAAAATGTCTTAATTTGTTGTAGCTTTTCATAAACAGTCCAAGACTACGTAGTTATTGTTTTAATTTGAATTATATCTTTGAGGAACGAACTTTGTAACGTCCATTTTTTATTACCATTATATCATACGTATATTTACTATATGTTTTATAATAGGTATTATAGGGAGTCAAACATGAAGAAATGTGTATTCTATTATTATTATTTTATATTATGTATTATAGAATATAGTAATAAAAATAAGAACAAGTTAATTTCACGCCATGACTCACCACCATAAGAACACCATGTGTGGGTCCACTGTATGGGACACATAAAGATTAAGCGATACAGTTTTTATTTATGTTTGTCATATAAGGACATCAGTTAAACCCATTTATTTTAACCTTAGTTTAACACGACAACCTTGAGTGTAATGCTTCTAGCGGTTGCTGGAACTACTAGACTGCTAGTGTAAGATAAGAGCTCACGGCAATAACGCCGCCAGACTGCGCATGTACCAACATTCCTGCGTGTGCGGTATCACTGCACAGCTGAATTGTATACAATGAGAATTGTTCATTGATACAGCCAGGTGTTTCCTAACAACAGTAAATCTGTCCATAACGATATGAGATACGAGGGAATACAACAGCAGACACAATAGCTATATTTTCGTCTTAGTTTAGTGGCATCATGCACCACTCAATCTAATTTAGTCGTAAAATACTAAACATACTGAGCATTGACAGATACAGAGAATTATTGATCAGTTTACGTTTTCCACAATCTCAGGAGTGGATTCGGTACATTTTCTACCTAATGTAACACAACTTTAGTACGAAAAAATACTAACTGATCAGTGGTCCTTACACAACTCTTACCATTGTTATCCTATTTGAACTTAGGCTAAACCACTTTTAACAACGCCTTCTCATGTCATCACAATTCGACCAATCCTTGCATAAATCTTACCATTGATATCCTATCTGAACTTGGCTACACGACTTTTAACAACGCCTACTCATGTCATCACACTTCGACCAATCCTTACATAACTCTTACTATTGTTTTCCTACCTGAACTTAGTCTACACTACTTTTAACAACGCTTTCTCGTGCTATCAAACTTCGATCGATCCTTATAAACTCTTACTATAGTTTTCCTATCTGAACTTAGGCTATACTACTTTTAACAACGCTTTCTCGTGTTATCAAACTTTGACCGATCCTTACACAACTCTTACCATTGTTATCATATCTGAACTTAGGCTACACGAATTTTAACAACGCTTTCTCGTGTCATCAAACTTCGACCGACCCTTACACAACTCTTACCATTGTTATCCTACCTGACCTTAGGCTACACGACTTTTAACAACGCTTTCTAATGTTATCAAAATTTGACCTTATAAAACAGTTACGATTGTTAACCTTTCTGAACTTAGGCTTCATGACTACTAACATCGCCTGGCCACGTCATACACTAGGATTTTCATACATTTTGATAACTTTATAGATTGTAAATGTCATAAGGAAAACGAACTGTGCAGCCCATCCCAAAAGATAAAAATGTTTTAGGGTGGGAGGGACGAAATTACATTTGTACATAACCTCCTCAAAATTACAAACACCATTGTTTGTTTACCTTCCAACAGCTGTTAAAATGTTTGGAAATCATTATTTACATTTAAACAGATGTTACTTTTCGATTCATGTAAATCTCTCTCCGTGTTTTTCGTATGGCCGAAAACGTACTTTGAGGGCTTAGAAAGGATGTGGGGTTAATAAAGGAGTAACTTACAAGGTGCTAGCCCTGTCATCGTATTGCAAGGGGGAGTAAGAACAACACGACATAACTTGACACACATAACTACACGTGCAGTGGTACTGACCCACCCGCCCACCCCTACACGTACCCCACCCCTACAGGTAGTTGTATTGTACGCCCACACTCGTACACATACAGTGGTATTGGCTAACCCGCCCACCCATACACGTACAGTGGTACTAACCCACCCGCCCACCAATACACGTACAGTGGTATTGACTAACCCGCCCGCCCTACACGTACAGTGGTACTAACCCACTCGCCCACCCATACACGTACAGTGGTACTAACCCACTCGCCCACCCATACACGTACAGTGGTATTGGCTAACCCGCCCACCCATACACGTACAGTGGTACTAACCCACACGCCCACCCCTACACGTACAGTGGTATTTACCCACCTGCCCACCCCTACACGTACAGTGGTACTGACCTACCCGCCCACCCATACTACAGTGGTATTGACCCACCCGCCCACCCCTACAGGTAGTTGTATTGTACGCCCACACTCGTACACATACAGTGGTATTGGCTAACCCGCCCACCCATACACGTACAGTGGTACTAACCCACCCGCCCACACATACACGTACAGTGGTATTGACCCACCCGCCCACCCCTACAGGTAGTTGTATTGTACGCCCACACTCGTACACATACAGTGGTATTGGCTAACCCGCCCACCCATACACGTACAGTGGTACTAACCCACCCGCCCACACATACACGTACAGTGGTATTGGCTAACCCGCCCACCCATACACGTACAGTGGTACTAACCCACTCGCCCACCCATACACGTACAGTGGTATTGACCCACCCGCCCGCCCATACACGTACAGTGGTATTGACTAACCCGCCTACCCATACACGTACACTGGTATTAACCCACCCGAACACCCATACACGTACAGTGGTATTAATTCGGCAATTGTTCCATATTTTAGAGGTCATATAAATTATATTTTATATGCCCCCAATATAAGTTATATGTTATTTGAGTGTATCGAACGAAAAATGTGTGTCAACGAGAAGCAAGTATTTTAATGTATAGAATATCATAAAATATACAGCTGATGTATCCGGTGTTTAAGCTCAAGTTTAAGAGGACAATATACACTTAAAATGGTTTTAAACTTTGACAACTCCAGATTTGTTACAACTACACAAATAAATGTTAGTTATATCTTGTATAAGTTTTTGTTGTTTTTATACAAACTAAAAAATTGTTTATGTACATAAAAATGCTTTATTAGATTTATTGAAAATAATTTTGACAAGTTTCAAAAGTTCAGAGGTTAAACATTAAAAAAAAAAAAATTAATCACCTAATCTATTCGATATTTTTACTTTAAATAATATTGAAAGGCAACAGTTGTATAACAATCTCTCATCTGATTGATTTAACAATGTTAAGTATAGAGATTAAGGTGTTTAAAGTTAATTTACTTTTAGAAAATAAGCTGGAAAGATATTATTACTTGACCTGCAACTTGTTTGAATGAGATGTGGCGTAACGTGCCGTTATGAAATAAAAAGTCAGTCAAATTGAAATTCCACCGTTCTTTAAGAGAGGTTTTGGTCGATAGTGATCTTGAGTGGGCCATTTATCGAATTGATCTTAAAATGGCATCCAATGCAGCTTTTAAAATGCCACCGCTCAAAACTTGATAGATTGTACATTGCATAAGAAAACGAACGCTGCAGTCCGTTAATTATGGTAATTGTCGTACTCTAAATTAAACCTAAAAATCAGGCGAAGATTTTTAAATTTATTATTCCAGCAATTCATTATTTTACTGCATGATTCCAGCAAGGCCGAGTTTAAACGAAATGCTATTTTGGAACTGCATTTTTGAATCGCAAAATTTGACAAATAGTCCATTTAATAAGAACAAGCGCGCACTTAGTTTCACACACTCGTTACAGGACTTAAAATATATCCAAACAGTATTCTCCGGTAAATAATGTCGCAATCAAACATCCGACACTCTACCTGGTGTTGACTCTCGAACTACTTGCAACTCCTTGGACTATCAGAAGATTAGTTGTCATCAGTCCATCGTCTCCAAACCATTGTGTGATTTGAACAGTCCTGGTAGTTTACTCTCCTTCCCTGCTTGGCTACCAGGCAGCACCAGTTATCAGTTGAACACTACTTCACTTAAAAAGTTTCACGCTTATAATCTCTAACATACGTATGTATTAAAAATATTAACGTACTTTATAGGATTAGTGTAGTGCCCCCCCCCCCAACATTGTTTTTCAACTGGTTTTGTTTCATTTTACAAAAATATTCAATTAGAACAAATTGTATTTAACATATAAATGAAGGGGTAACATTAAAATCCCATCTCATGAGGCCCTTAGAAAAGTATGTTTACTTAAAAAGGTAAAACTTAAAATTATATGTTCATAAATGAAGTTGTAATTTTTGTTTGAATTAACTTTGGCCTTACAGAGAATAAAATCCAATATGGTGGCAGATGTAGGATTAAAATTTATTCATTCTCAAAACGGAGGTTAATGAAGATGTTGCTTCGACTATGCAGTGGATAATACGGGATTGCCATGACGAGAGTCTTTGAATATTTTCATCATATTTCTTGAGGTAATTACATGTTTAAATAAAGTATTAAACGAATAAATAATTTTAAGAAAATCGAAGAAAAATTAGTCATAAATGAGTTCCGAGAGAAAGGACCACTTCTTACTTATCCAACATAGCTACTGTCTACTCCACCTTACATGTTATACAAGTCTCTTTTCCATGTTTTAGGTTAATTTTTAAACTGACGAGATTCTTCCAAAACATTGTCAAGGGCCTTCATTTTTATTTTACCTCCCACAAAGGTTCGCAAATATATCTCCTTGCAATTTTTCTATTGTCAAGGACTTTCTTAGAGTAATTTTAATTCTCATGCATTTAGAGTAAAGTGGAAGACCAATAAAAAGAAAAAGATGACTTTTCAAGCTAAAATATTCTTGGCCAGACGAAAGAATTGACATTTGTGACACAAGGAAGAAGACGATAAAATATAGACCTCCATGTATAAGGGTACGATCAGCTGTAAGACAGGGAGAATGTATCAGCAGAGACATACCAATAGATCAGTCAGCCCTGATAAAATCTTCGTCAATCGAAACTATTGACATCTGCGAGTCGACGAGGAAGACGATGAGGTGAAGACCTCCATGGATGAGAGTACGATCAGCTGTTAGACAGGGAGAATGTATCAGCAGAGACATACCAATAGATCAGTCATTCCTGGTAAAATCTCCGTGGTCAGACGAAAGTATTGACAATTGTGAGTCGATGAGGAAGACGATGAGCTGCAGACCTCCATGGAACTGCAGACCGATTAGCTGTGCAACAGGTAGAATGTATCAGTGGAGACAATACAAATAGATAAGTCGTTCCTGATAATATATCCGTGGCCAGACGAAAGTATTGACAATTGTGAGTCAGGATGAAGGTACGATCAGCTGTGAGACAGGGAGAATGTATCAGTGGAGACAATACTACTAAATAAGTTAGCCCTGATAAAATCTCCGTGGTCAGAAGAATGTATTGACAATTGTGTGTCGAGGAGGAAGACGATCACATGTGAGACTGGGATAATGTATCAGCGGAGACATACCAATAGATCAGTTAGCCTTGATAAAATCTCTATGATCAGCCAGAGATTCAAACCAGATTTAGCAATATTATGCCATTAAAATATTACTGAAGTATTTTCACGTTACTCAATAAGTACCAATAAATCAAAACATTACTGAGGAACAGAAAGCATGATTACATTTAAAAACAGTAGTAAAAAATATATATACATATATTAAATATATTTTCTCTTAGTTAAATTATATTTGTCTGTATTCAGTTCATAATATTCGGTTAGTAGAATATTATGAACCGAATATTACTTATAATATTATAAATCTTATTGTGGCTATTTCAAGTGAAGTTAAAAATATAATGAAAATATATCACTACCAATAAATGAACATTATAAAACAAATTGTACTTTCATTATGAAACACATATCGTTTTGAACTGTTTTATCTTCTTTCCAAATTGTCTTCTTGCCTGTTTTTAAGTCACAAATAAGCCTAATTACAATCTTCTCTGATTGTGAAATAGAAACTGTCTATGTTAGATAGTAAAAATGCATTGACTGCTTTAAAAAGAAGACAACCAACTTCAGCAAATGGGATTTATTATATAATGAGATTTAAGTTTAAATATTCTTGGAACTCATAAATACGAACTGCAAAATGAATATACAGTCTAAAAATAATTGTTTTAATTAAATACAGCGTTGTGTAAGTTAAAGTAAATCAAACTGAAAGCCCATTGAGTCAAACAATTGAAAGTCCATATCTGGATTTCATTAGTAAAAGTATGCAATTTATAATACAAAATCACGAAATATCTAAGATTTATCTTTCCACGTTTGGAAAAAGTAACTTCAGAACTCTTTTAAAACAATGAAAACAGAGAAAGAAAATTCTATGTGACAGAGAAAGATAATAATGAAATAAATTTTTTAAATTATGGATTTTGTTATCAGGAACAACATATTTATCTGCAAATAAAGAAAGGTGAAATGACCATATTTAATTGTAAGGCTCCTTTTGTGTTTTAATACTGATCCTTGACGTAGGAGTAGAGTGCGGTATTTTCTGGATAAAATGACAAAACAAAGTTAATTAAAACCACGATTTGATACTTTTATGTATGTAATGATTTTACGTATGTTTGATATACAAAAATAAATTGAATAGTATTCAAAGATATAGTAATATTTGAAGTAAAATAAATGAATAATGGCCCTACTAGGCAAGCGTTCTTAAAAGTACAAAATCTGTTTGACAAGAACATTATTGTCAATAATACAAAATGAAAATAACCTATAACAAGCCAAAAAGAAGTTATGAATATGTTCATTATTAATGCTAGATATACAGTAAAAGTAAATTATTTATATAGTAAGAACCATAAACTAGGGACAATAATGTTTGCCGATATGAAGCTGGTGGGTATATCTCTTTACGCATATATTAAAATTAACAATCGTTCGTATTATCACCTTAAAGAGTCAAAAATAACTTAAATAAACTTAACCTTCACATGATCTTGAATTTACACCTCTAACAGGAAAACACCAAAACGCATCACAAGCCGTTAAACAAGGTGTTGTTGTTACAGTTAGAGTTTTAAGTATAATTGTTGGAAGGATATATTCTGGCACATTATCAGAAGTAGTATACACTAAGCCTGTTATTCCAAAAAATAATATTCAAACTTTATTTTTTGATTGGTTTTGAATAAAAAACAAAGACATTTCAACCAGGAAAAATATAAAAGTCGTTGGATACAGAGGTTCAGCGTCGGAAGTCAGAGAGAATTTAACGTGTATAAAGAATGTATTAGAAATAAAATAGTTATGTAGGCCTATAATGAATGACATTTAAAATTGAATTAATAATAATAACATTTTTTGTATAAAACCTCAAATGAGTCATTACAATGCCAAAAGAAAAACACTTAAATACATTTAAATGGAAATTGAAGTCGATCTTAAAATGATCTCGCAAACACTTTCATGTAATAAAAAGTTTAATTTATCTCTATTTTATTTATGGATTTGTTATATGATGAGGCAATTAATTATATAGTTTAATGTAGTTACATTTTGTGTTATTAAATATTTGTTTCCAGTTGATAGAAGTTTCTAGTTGAATGATTATGGATATTTTTATTTTTCTATTATTTAAGTGCATTTTTTTATTTCGTATATAATTCTACGTATATATTATGAAATAATTAAAAATTAAACTGAACACACATTAGTTTATTTTATTTAAATTACAACACTACATGATTTGACTTTTTAGTCATGCTCTGATGTACAACAATTGACTAATATAATAATACATTATTAAATAAAAATTTATAAAACACGTGATTTCACTAAATAATTTTGTCTTAATTAGATAACTTGGTGATAATTTTTATGTTAATATTGAATACTAAAAATTTTATCAAATATTGGGGTCTGATCGATTTGTAGCAATAATTCTTCATTAATATTAATTTTCTTCCTTTTTCATAAAAGCTATTATTCTCATGTTTTATTTATAGTTTTTGTGTATCATAGTAAATTAGTAGCGAACTGTTTAAATTTATTCCCTCAGTATTTAAAGTTATGTCTAGTAGAAATGTGTCAGAACAAAATAAGGGGATTCTTTTGCGAAGAAGGGAGACCCCTTTTTGGTTTGAGGAAAGAACAAATAGTTTAGGGTACTAAAATAAATTCTTATAATTTATCTAATATCTTAATCTTAGAACTTAGGCTTAAGCGGCCGGTGTCATAACTAGAATCTACAGTTTCCGGTGACAACCGCGTCAAGGTACTATCTACAATATTTACAAGATGACCAGACGTTTCGCCCATACTGTGATGTGGCATCCTCAGTGGTTTCTCAGTCTCAGAGAAACCACTGAGGATGCCACATCACAGTATGGGCGAAACGTCTGGTCATCTTGTAAATATTGTAGATAGTACCTTGATGCGGTTGTCACCGGAAACTGTAGATTCTAGTTATCTAATATCTTGTTATTTTATTATAATAAATTTGTTTTGTGAAATAAACTTGTTTCATATTTACCAACAAACAATTTTCTAACCAAGATATGTAAATTATGAACATATTCTAGGGTTTTGTAAGTTAATGGTATGTTTATTCTGGCTCTTCTATATATTGTAAAAAGGGGTGTTCTACAGTAAGCACGAGGTTGTAGTAACAAGTAAAGTTATGATTTTATTTTTTACGCATCTTAAATTTGACAAAATTTATAGTTTGGCTCTATCTTAAATATAAGGTTGATTTCTTTGCCGAGGTTAATCCGATGATTAGTTGGTAGAAGAGAGAAGATTTAATACTGATCCTTGACTTAAGAGAAAAGTGCGGTATTTGCTGGACAAAATGGCAAAACAAAATTAATTAAAGAGTTGATACTTTTCTGTAAGTCATTATTTTACGTATGTTTGATACATAAAAATACATTGAATAGTATTCAAAGCTATAATAATATTTGAAGTAAAATAAATGAATAATGGCCCTACTAGGCAAGCGTTCTTAAAAGCACAAAATCTGTTTGACAAGAACATTATTGTCAATAATACAAAATGAAAATAACATATAACAACCAAACAAGAAATTATGATTATGTTCATTATTAATGCTAGATACACAGTAGAAGTAAATTTTTGAGAAAGTAGGAACTAAAAACGAAGAAAAATAATTTTTGCAGATGCGAAGCTGGTGGGTAAATCCCTTTACGGATATATCAAAACTAACAATCGTTCGTATTATTAGTTTAAAGAGTCAAAAATAACTTAAATAAACTTAACCTTCACATGATCTTGAATTTACACCTCTAACAGGAAAACACCCAGATGCTTCACAAGCCGTAACAAACTAGTGACCTTTATAAAGTGCGTCTATGTTTCAAGTGTACAAGGTTGTTACAGTTAGAGTTTTAAGTATAATTGTTGGTAGGATATATTCTGTTCTCTAATATTCTCCACTCTTACGTCTTTTTGCTTTCCTCTCCATTTCTTCGTAGGTCTTGCACCCAATATCTTTCACAATTTGGTCCATGTACCGCAGATTGTTATTTAGTTATGTCTTTTTACATGAATACAACCATCAATCACTGTGTTAATGAAACTTCAATGTCTAATGGATTGACCAGTAAGGTTAACTCTTCCTTTAACAATTGTTTTCCACAAGCTTCTATCTGCACTTGACTAGAACAAACATATCAATCACTATTAAATTTTGTACACTTCGTAAAATAAGCTACGTTTTACTCGAAAACGGTTTTAGCGTGAACATTTATACGTTTTTTACTAAAATTATTTAGCAGCATTTTATAATAAATATTGTAATGTGCCATGTAAAAATACCATTTAACTTCTTCATTTATTGGTAAGTTAAAAAGGAATAAACAGTTAATTTCAGTATACAGTTAATGTTCAATCGGTGTTTTTGAAATCAGCTCATTTAAATATTCAAGGTCATTAAAAGCAGTTAAGGTGAATGGCCGAATGTCAAGCCCGAATTCCGGGATTCCAAACATAATCTGAGTAGCTACAATTACTCCAATTAGCTGAGCTGGTCGAAGATTCCGGAACCGGCTGTTAGGACGGACTCATGGAGCTGCTAGGCGAGCAAGATCCATCAGTCGCCTGTCTTCATTGGAGTCAGTGTGAAATGACCTCCTTGATCTATATTTATGAGCAATTAAATTATTAGTTTAACTATTTAGCGAATTAATTTATAGGTAACTTTAAAAAAAAAGTTACTACTACATTATCTAGGATGTAGATAATGCTAAATTATAAATTTAACACCAGTAACTTTCTAATTTAATCCATTTAGCTTAATAATTAAATCCAGAGTTACAAATCATCTACAAGTAAAATTATATATGGAGTTCCACAAGGGTCCAACCTGGACCCCCTTCTTTTTGTTTGTTATCTTTTCATTTGCTTCCCTCATTATTTGAGGACAGTAAAAATAACATAGTTCTATATGCCGATGACGCTAATATTATAAGTAGCTTTATTATAAATAATTCCCTCCTTAGTACATTAGTAGTAGTAGTACAGTACTGTACATTATGGAATTATATATGGAGTTCCACAAGGGTCCAACCTGGACCCCCTTCTTTTTGTTTGTTATCTTTTCATTTGCTTCCCTCATTATTTGAGGACAGTAAAAATAACATAGTTCTATATGCCGATGACGCTAATATTATAAGTAGCTTTACTATAAATAATTTCCTCCTTAGTACATTAGTAGTAGTAGTAAAGTACTGTACATTAACATTCCATGTACCTATCATTCTAATTTTAATAAACAAATGTTATTTATTTATTTATTTTACATGCACAATACAGGTTATTTACCCAATTACACTGTGCATGTTCAATGAAAGAAGACATGCAATTAATTTAAAGTCCACGATTTCATGTCAAGTCCAGTGCCACATACATAATCAACACTATTAACACAAGCAAACAAATAAATAATAAATAGCATAACAATAACATAGATAATAAATAATTATAAATATTAATAATAATCAACAACAATAAACTCTATTAACAATAACTAGGCTCCTTAGTAGCGAGAGGATATGAGTTAAAAATAATATGCTTTTCTCTTTTTTTTATGTAGGCTGACTAAAAGTTAAAAACTATCTATATACATATAAATAATTAATTTCAACTGATTGGTCCAAGCTAGATCAAT
This sequence comes from Stictocephala bisonia, assembly GCA_035578905.1. Taxonomy (NCBI): domain Eukaryota; kingdom Metazoa; phylum Arthropoda; class Insecta; order Hemiptera; family Membracidae; genus Stictocephala; species Stictocephala bisonia. Next base: position 925,146 of record JAQJVL010000212.1, on the reverse strand, counting down.
TTAAACCCCTTTGGCAGTATCTTTTGTACTGGTAAATATTATTTGCAAATATATCAACTTCTCTTGACAAGGAGTTATATAATCTCATCATTGTGTTTAAAGGTAATGAAAAATGTACTCTTGTGCGCGAAAAATCAATATTAAACAAATTTCTTGACCTATTATAAAATGTTGGAGCATAAAAATTAATTTTAGACAGACAAAATGAATCCATTATTTCACCTTTCAACAATTTAAAAAGAACAGTAAATGCGCCAATTTTCTCCTTTTCTCAAGACTTTCCATTTCAAAAATACTTAAAAGCTGATTATATGATATATCAAAAGTAAAGTGACCAGTTTCTTTAAAATATAAATAGCAAAAAACTTTTTCTGTACTTTTTCAATTGAATTAATATGAACAGCGAAAAAAGGATTCCATACTATACTAGCAAATTCCAAATTAGACCTAACAAGTGATACATACAATGATTTTAAAGTTGAAATTGAATGAAAATTATGAGACTGCCTAATAATAAACCCTAAGTTTCTATAAGCCTTATTTATAACAGATAAAATGTGTAGATTAAAATTCAAATTAGGGTCTAAAATCAAGCCTAAATCCTTGAAATCGTATACTCTTTCAAGAGTGCTACCATCAATAGAATAATCATTGAAAAGAGATATTTTTTCCTTGTAAATGTCATAACTTTACATTTGCCAATATTAAAACAGATTTTATTTTTAACACTCCATGCTACAATTAAATTATTTGTACACACTCCGCCTGTAATGCTTTAGAGTCCAGTTGCCTATTGACTGTTCTATAAAATTTGAGGTCGTCTGCATAAAGAAAAATCTGTGACGTTTTTACACAGTTAACAATATCGTTAATAAATAAATTAAAAAGTACGGGATCCAGATTAGACCACTGAGGAACCCCTGAAGTCACAACATATTTACCAGAGTTGTGCCCCATATAAGAGACATATTGACACCTATTACAAAAATAAGAATAAAAAAACTTAACTAAATTAGACGAGAAACCTAAATGATGCATTTTGCTTAAAATTAAACTATGGTCTACTTTGTCAAAGGCTTTACTAAAATCTGTAAAAATTACATCTAACTGAGAGTTATTATCTAACTGAAGTAATGCATATTCTGTAAAACTTATCATATTCGTAACAATAGACTTTTTAGATTGAAAACCATGCTGCTTATCAGTCAGTAATGCAGCCATAAACGACATAATCTTTTTGCAAATTATTATCTCAAATATTTTGGAAGGAGTTGATAAAACTGCTACAGGGCGATAGTTATTAATGAGCTTAGAATTTCCACTCTTAAAAATAGGTGTAACTCGTGTCAATTTAAAAACATCAGGAAACACATTATTAACTAAACAAAGATTAAAAATTATACAAAGTGGTTCAGCAAATATATCTTTACAACCCTTAAAAAATATAGGGTGGAATGTTATCTCGTCTTAAAATTTTATTTTCATTGGTTTCACCGAGTGGACATTGCAAGAGAGATCTGAGTTGCGTGGTCATGTCCGTTAGTTGAAAATCAGACCAATACACGTAGTTCAGATTCCATGACAGGTGCCAGCGTCACCTTGGGATATCAATAAATGTTGGAAGGGACGAATCAGTTGACCTTCACAAACGAAGACTGTACTCGCTCAACACTATATTGCGTATCTCTAGAATCTTTGAATGTAAATACAACTAAACACAGACAAATACCATTTGGGATTGGAAGGAATTAACAATTTGTTGGATTTATTACAATTTAAGAATTTAAATGTTGGTTACGTTCCCTCAATTATACATTTTCAACGAACTTCGCGATGATTGCGATAAATTTTGGGGACTATTTTTCGATAGTTACCTTTCTCATCTAATTTTGTTTATTTTGAAGCCTACACATTTTTTACATTATAGATTGATGGTTTCAAAAATTATCATTAGAATCTTCTTGGAGGAAAACCTTCGAAAGCTTTCAGACAGTTTGTCTTTAAGATCTCTTTTGCCTGCACATAAAACAACAAATTCTGATTGGTTGGGAAGAACTAGCGGTTGAACATTTATTTTCCTTTAATAGGATTTAATTGGATAATTTTACCGACGGTTCAAATCATTATTTTAACAGACATCTTGGATTATAACGACACGAACTTCAATCGATGGACACGTAAAATCTGTTCTACTTCATAGTCAGAGTTCATGATAGATAATAGATAGATAATGATAGATGATAGAATTTCCTTAAATAGACATGTGTTATACATTTAGTATAAACAAAAATCAGGACTAATTTATACATACAAATAAACAAAAATGAAGTTCAAAATAAGGCATATTAATTAAATAAACAATTGCTTAATTGCATTTAGATACAGTATTATAATCACGCACGCCTAAACATGGAAACAAACTAAAATATTCCCGCCACTTTTTTTGCTAGGTTTAATAATGCAGAGATGTGTAACACAGACTCAGAGATGTGTACTGAACCGACCAATAACAGTTTTGTAAATTGTTTCTTTGAATTTACGATAGTAATAAAATACTATTTCTGCTTTTGGTTTTATTACTCTCGTAAATCATGAGAATAGAATGTTTTATTGAAAAAAAAAAAAAAAAATGTTTTCTTAATAAATTAATCTGAAAACTGGTTTGAAGAAGGTTAACGTATGCATAAAGCTTTCTTCATAAAACAGGCTTAGGACTGAAATTTAAAAAAAAAATTGAATTTCTAGAGCGGATACGGAACCTGCTTCTCGCACTTGGCCAGGTCGCAGATTTTAACTTAAATCTTCCTAATTGGAGGCCTGGATTTTACGACTCCCAAAATAAGTAAGGGACGAGTTTTTTACGTCGTTTTGGTATTTGTAGTCCCTAACGAGCTTTTGGCTGCGGCTCGCTTTTGTTTTATTTGCCCATTAATGTTGGCTGGTTTTTTAAAAAGAAGTTTCAAATGAACATGTTAGAAATTTTTTAAAGAAAAATTGAATTATTTTGCTTCAGTTCCGTTTACTACCTTCTTCCATTTCTCTAATTTTTAGCCAATAACGAGTAGTTTTCTTAAATTCACTATCATTTTGTGACAAACTATTTGTAGGATAAAAAAGTGTTTATACTAAAATCCATAATAAGGACTTATTAATTGTCATATTTGTGACGATTTTATTGTAATTGTAGGTCTCTTAGTTGCCCTGGCTATAGGGCTATCAATAAATTGTCTTTTTAAGGAAAAGTCGAACTCTACAGGACATCCACACTTATCCTACACTCATGTAATTATTTATGTCACCTTAAAATACACACAAAGTTGTGTCGGCATCTCATATGTAAGAACGTAAGAAAAATCCTTTATGAAACTGATAATACCACCATGTTACAATATAAAACAATGAAATGAAAAATTATCCTACATCAACCATAGTAATAAGAAGTTGTTTGAAGTTTAATGATTTTGAAATAGTTTGAAGAAGTTAAATGATTTATTTTAGTACATCCAAGTTGTAATTGTAAATTATCCCAAAGGATAATATTGCGTTTAAATAACAATAAATCCTCCAGTAATATTTGTATAATGGAACATTTTCACACTAAAGATGTTGTTTGATAAAAGATTTTATGACAATCTCACTTGGCTAAACCAAAACTTGTTGTTTTGTTGCAAGTGTAAATGAGGTACACACAAATGTTCGTGTTAATTTTTTGGAATGAGTCAGAGTAAACAACTAAGCAAAATATCAAATACTCATAAAAACGAAAAATACTATAAATAACAGAGATGAAAAAGGGAGAAAAGGAAGAGGGTCTCTTCATTTCCCGACCTGGGAAATTTGTACCGTTATGTTGGCAATTATTTTGATGTTAAATAGTAAATGTAAAAGAAGACAAATTTAAGCACGATAAAAATGATATTACAACCATAGTAAAAATTGTATACAATATCAAATTTTGTTCAGAGAATATCGGGGCAAATATTTTGAGCAATACACTTTCGTTTAGGCTATTGTTTTTACAACCTCTACTAATGAATGTAAATACAATAGTAGAGGTCTCCAACAAAGTTGGAAAAATACATATGGACAAGGAATATTTTGTGAAGGACGTGAACGTATCGATAGGTTGGATGGGTTGTAGTTGGTACACATTGTATTGGTTAGGATATGTGGTAATGTAGAAACAATAAAGTATATCATCACCAAATGTCAAGATCATACTGAAACTATTTGGCCTACGGTTTTGTATGAATAATAGATGCTTAAAATGTAACCAACTTTATTATATTTATTTTTGGTTAGGAAAGAAAGGACTGTTTATAAATAAACGAAATGAATACCAATTATTAAGAATTATTAAAAAATACAATATAAGATTTTACATTTTATATGTATATTATTTTATATTTAAAATGTCACAAGCTACCAAATATAATTTCGGCAGTTCTCTGAAACTCAAATAGCCTTAAACAACGTAGAGTAATATCTTTAACTACGACCTGTAGGATTTAATAGACCTAGGGAATAAAACTTTCTGAATCCAACCAAAATACGGAATGCTGCTTGAAATATTTTAAGAAGTCGGTCAAGGATGAGAGCATCCCTACTCTCATGAATGATGAATTTGATAGTTCCCCAAATGTCAGAAGTACCCAAACCTGCTGGTTGTGAGTTTAGTAAGCTATGGGCTAACTTACCCGTATTAAAATAAATAACTTAAGCGATTATTTAAAATTAGTTAGGATTTTAATATTTATAAATTAAAATATTTTTAGTTATTCTTACCAATTTGAAAGCAATTAGAAATGATGCTACCACATTTAGTTTTATTTTCACTTTTCAGCACAAGTCTCATGGGTCATTTTGATATTTGATCATTATACCACAAAAATATAACAATTAATTATACGAGTTGTTGCTCGGGCTGTTATTTCTACTATTACACTATTATTATTACTTTTCATAGTGCGCATATTTTTCTGTTATAAGAATTAAGATAATAATTTTGGTAAGCTGTGCAGTCTCGTAATACTTAAAAGAACCCACACTTCGTAACAGACATATCGCGTATATTTTTAATTAGTTCATAATAACTGTTGTTGGACAACTTCAAATTATAAGTAATACAATTTATTTTTATCGATGCATACAAATACACTTTCAGGAACTATTTAATGTACTTGCATTATTCAAGTTACATTGCTTTATTTAAAAATACCATCAGAACCCAAAACCTACTATTGGTAAAGATCTGCAGTATAATTAAATGTTCTTTGTTGCACAGTAAAATTATGTTTTAAGGTGGGTACTTCTCGACATTAAATTATGCGACTGTGTTTACTCTAAGGTTTTGCTTAGAATTCCATGGTAGAAGAGGCGTTCCTCTTTATTGGCTCGATTCGTTTGTTTTCAAAAGAACTCAGTTTAAATTTCTGACAAACCTTCCAATTGAATTTACGGCGATCCTCAGCGATCAATTCTCAGTCCAGTTATATTTTTTATTTATGTCAATGGCATTGGAGCGTTATTGCAGAATGGAAAAGTCGTGCAATATGCCGATGATACTGCTCTCTACTTCAGTAAGAAATCTCCATTACTTTTAGAAATTATTTGAACTGAATTAATTAATTTATTCAGCCATATCAATCTGAAAAAAAAATCTACCATACACTTTATCGAGAGATGACATTGAATTACCACATAGACGCTGTTTGTTCCGAACACAATTTTTGTCTTTAGGTCCTCAGCCATGTTTTGAACACCACAGATAATGATGACGGCATATTATGGCTTAATTTATCACCACCTACAATACGGAATTGTTCTGTGGGAAGCCTGTGAAATGATAAAAAAAAATCAAGTAATCGCAAACATTGGTTTTAGATGATCAAGTAAACAAATTTTTCATAAATTTTAATGTTTAAACTATACTTTGTCTCTAAATTCTTGAAACAACGATGTTTTATACGTCTAAAAGCACTCTAATTAGAGGCCGAAACAAACATGAATATAACACTAGAGGCAGGGTACTTCTTGGCTGGGAGGTACAGAACAGCAATTTATGAGTTCAACATATTGTACTTGAATGATTAATAAAAACCATAAATCATGTTTATTATTAAAAGTATAAAATTCTATAAAAGTCAGTTTTTGGTGGTCTGATTAAGAATGTACAAGTAGCGTATACTTGATATCTATTTGTTTTAATTTGTATTATTTAAACACTTTAAAGCTTTTTAAATATGCTTAAATATTTTCTTGTTAGTGTGCACAAACTGTTTTCGACTTTTTTTTCATATAAAATGAAAAATGTTTCATATAAAATGTAATAAAATTTCAGCATATCCATATAGAATTAAACAACGATTTTGCCTACCTACACCCTCACACACTTTCATTCCATAACATTTGGATTTGGAACCATTAGAAAATATCCTCACTAGTTCATTTTCGTTATTCAAATCGTTATTCGACTAGGTCCGTCCAGAAACCGTTATTTCCACTTCTTTGGTGGCAATTCAATAGTCAAACGACACTAAAGACCCAAAATACCTTCTGTTCGACCGAACGGCAATATCAGCTCGTGTCAGGTTACTGCTTATAATAACAGAACAGCTGACCGAACGTAACAGACGCGAGCAATCAGAGGACTGCTTAGTGCTGCACCGGTTATAGAGTCATCAACAGTGAAGCAAAAACATCAGCCTGGAGGCCTTACGGTCAACGGCCTTCATGCAAGAACTTTTCCGGAATAACTGTACAGCTGGGATTGATTGGAGAAACGTACAACACTTTTTTACTGTAGATTTTGTCATGTTATATGTTTTGTCGAGTGTTTGAGTGATGGGTTTTCAATGTTTCCATAAGGAACTAAGAAATTCTACTCGAGATCTTATAGTAATATTAACTAAGATTTGTATATATTGTTCACTCTGCTAAAATTGAAGTAAGTAAAAACAAAACCAAATAACAAATGTAGGATCTACAAAAATAAATGTTGTTTTCTCTAAGACAGTACGTTACATTTAATATTTTTGATAATACAAATTCTAGATGTTGTTATTAACTTTACTATTATCATATTCTGTTATATTATTCACCATACACCCATCCATACACGTATAGGGTTATCGACCCACCCACACACGTACAAAGGTACCCACCCACCTATACACGTAAAGTGGTAATAACCTACCCACACACCCATACACACCCACAACAAAACTTAACCTAAGATAACCTAACCAAACCTAACATAACCGAACCAAAGAAGTGGAAGTGAATTAACAGAAAAGGTTCAACTTTTCAATTAGCTAGATTTACCATCACTAGTGTTCGGTTTGTAATTAGTATATTATTCAATTTTTCGAGAAACTGCTCAATCAGCTAAACATGTGTAAATATTAAACACTTCAAAATTAACGCCTTTTATTTAATCTGGCTCTTTTTTGAGATGAAGAAGTTGATGGGGTACATGGTCTGTAAACTTTCGCGGACATTTATCTACGACTTATCGTTCCACACATGTTGAGGTAATTGCTTGTGCTGTTATCGCTACTGCCATGTCCACTAAGACCTACATGTGGTCGTTTTAACGGCTAGATAGGAGGGAGGTAGCCTACTAAAAACCATTAAAACTTGTTCGACACTTAATTGCTTGAATAGTTTCAAAATACCACTTGCTAGACCACTCTAGACGAAGCGTTCAGGACGTTTCATCTTAGCATCTTGATATTTTTACTTCTTCAATGACGCGAAACAATGAAGTATACAATAATAAAATTCCAAAATTTGAATGTAAACAATTTTATATATGTATATATATATTTAGTATTGAGGGCGTTTTGAGAGATTTTAAAGCTTAATGCCTTTTCGGAGGACCAACTAACATCCACGTCAGTAGAGGAAACAATACAAAAGACGTTATCACGAACGATCACAGGGAGATGCGTTTTATAAGTAGAAAGTAATGAAAAAGAACCAACTGTACCTTTTAGAGGAGATAGTACATATCTTGGAGCGAAGAAGTTGAGATGAAGAAGAGTTGAGATGACCGTAGAGATGGATCCACCAGGCCTGGGGTGTCGATGTTGTCCAGAGGTCAGTTTTGAGCACAACACATCACTGAATAGAGTTTGCCTTGAATTACATGCGGATTAGATTGAGAGTAGAGAGATTGAGAGACGAGAAAAACACGATCACTGACTAATGAAACCAAAAATTATTCACTATAAGAGAGGTCACGGCAATCGCGACGCCGAGCGAACCGTTCTGCATAGCATCATGAGTTCAACTGGGGATTTAATTTTAGGTAGATGGGTGAAGCGTGTTGACGGGGTTCACACCACCGGATACAAGGGTTAGACAATGTCACCTGATATTTGACTTTTGGCAAGTGCATGTGCATAGAGGCCAGTAATATTATTCAAATTTCAATACAGTAACAGGTGAATATATTATGAGTATGTGAATAACAATTTATGCTTAAGAGATTATAAATACAAATAAGAGGAACAAACTATTAAATTTCTTAATTATGAATTACAATTAACTATATATACATATATAATACTAAAGTACGGTACGGAACAATATATGTCCAGTTTAAAACATCCATCAAACATCCAATAACTGATTTTAAATGGGCGGGGCTTGCCATTGCATCACCGGCACGCGGGCTACACTCTGGTTACCATGACAATTTTTAAATGGAATGATAGTTAAACCCCCTTTTTAATAAATAAGAGGTAATGTACTATACAAAAGTAAAGCTGGCTACAAATGTTTACAGCCTTGATGAAAGCGAGTTAAAACCAAGATTTATACCAAAGATATTTATGGTAAGATCATGTTATCAAAAACAAGTGAACACAAGAATATACATGAATTATAACAAATTTAAATTTCTTATTCAAGACCCCACATAATAACACGTGGATAACCATTTATGGACCTAAATTACTAAACCGGAAATAGTCTGTGCAGGTATGATTGATTTTTGAGTGAAAGAACATTTTGCTTTCTATCCTCTTTTCAATTATTAGTAAAAAATCCATATAAAAAATTAATTGTCTTTAAGTGTTGTATTTGAAAAAAATGAAGGGTTTGTCTGCTAACGGTAAAACTATTATATCGAGTTTACAAGGATTTGTATATAACGTTTTATGAAAGAGAAAATAATAAGATTAATTCAATAAAATAAAATAATTCAGAAATTATCTAATACATTATGAACATATAAAAAACACAAAAAATAATTTAAAGAGAATATTTAATCAAAAACCAAATCGGTTACAAAAATAATAAATATAGATGCTACTACATTTATTTTATCAAAGTAACACATTAAACGTAAAAACGAAATACAATTTTTTTAAATGCGTGCTCGGTATATAACGAAAAAGCATTCGTCCAGGAGGACTTATAGAGGAGTAACATACAACATGGTAAATACTACTACGGTATTTAGTTTTCCGATAATTTTGGCTGTATTTATTTATTTATTCGTAAGACGCCGATCGTCAAAATATGGGCGAATATGGATTTCGAATGAGTGTGATGAGTGTAGATGAGCTTTATTATTTATTTCAGTTTGCGCATTCACTTCGGTTTGGTGTTACAGTATATCTCTGTTTGATTAGTTTAATGAACAAAACATTCTATAAAAAAATACGAGGAACTAACAAAAAAAGTTTAAAACTTAAATTGATTCTAACTATTGACATATAAAGTATTGTTCTATGACGTCTATTTCAGTTTAATTGAATATTTTAAAATATGCAGTTTCTTGAATTGTACGAATTGTACCTTTGAATATAAATTTAGTGTAAATTTACCAATTAACTATACAATTCAAACTACCATCACAATACCTATTAGTTTGAATTTACGTGATAAATATAAAGTTGAAACTTCCATTGAAATACAAATTTAGTTCAAAATAATGATACATCCCTTATATTAGAACATCTTACTCGTTTCCATCACTACTTGGGAAAACAGCCGCTACAAGGCGACTCCAAACACTGGTGCCTTGCAACGCGCATAAAAATACTCATTAATGTGACATGTTTCCCCTCTAAATGACATTTTATCCTCATATTATTTAATTTAAATAACTCTCATATAACTCATTTATTTAGCTAAAGTGACAAAATACGCATTAGCCATATATCAAGTGTAGGTTTCTTATTTTGAAAATTTAAAATAAACAACAAAAAGAAATTATTTCTAAACACCTATTCAAAGAACTCTAAAACGATCTTGATAAAAGAGCCACTAAATGAAATTTACTTTAAGCGCAGATCGTAAGGCAGTTTTAAAAACTGTGTTAGCTAAATGTTCAAGAGTTATTTATTATTAGTCCGAAGTTTTGGAGATAAAGAACTTTTATTACATCCTCTTTAGTATGTTTGCATGAACTATTTCTCACAACGTAAACTGAACAATATCAACGCACCAAACGACATTCCAAAACAAATATGCTACTCCAGGCTCACTTAATTTTTGATAGCCTTCTAAATGCTAATGGCAATAATTTTGGCAAAGGTACGTCTGTAAAAGTCTACTGAAGCAGTAACGGACCTAGAACAGATTTATGCAACCCAATCTCTAGGAATTTACGAGGCCTACTTCGAGGGGTTGTAAATATGCGATAAGCTACTCGTAAAATTTAACAGCCGAGTTTTGTGAGTTAAAACCTAGTTCATAATATTTTATGATAAGATAATAAAATTCTGAGGATTGTGTGTTTTGCAATATATAAAATATTTTTATGACTCTCTTTAAAGAACTATTTACTCATAAATAGATTAAATTTTTGTTGTAAAGATCACATAGCAGGTGGTTATATAATACCTCCGCACACTTTTTTTCTACAATTTACATTTAAAGGGTTTTCAATTATGCCATTCATTATATAGGTTGATGCTCTAAATTTTGAAGAGATTTTTTGAAGATTCAATCTAAAAATTGAATATTGGGAGTAACCTGAGGTCCAAGATGTAGGAGTCAGGTTCCGTATTCTTGATGAGAAGACAGTCATGCAACATGTCTATTAACATTGAATTTTTACCCTGAACACAATAGTGTATTTTAAATGCAAAAGAGTTGTACTGTTTCAAAGATATAAGACTGACAATGTATATTAAAAGTCTGGCCCTGACATCGCATGTCAAACTGGATACATAACTATTTCCACACACGTTTAGCGCATTTTTGGTTGTGACCTGTGTTTCTGTCTTCTCTGTGTCATGTTTGAGTTTGTCGGAGAAATCTTTTATAAAAGATAGAAATTTTACCAACAACCTGGTAGAATAAAAACCATGCCATTATAGCTACATCATCATAAATTGAATCAGAGATGAATTTGTTCAGTGTGTTATTAAATAAAATGTCTTATAATACTGGGATTAAAAGGAATGTAAAATGGAGGAAATATGATGCGTTGTTGTTTTGGATACATAACTTCTGAAAAATAAAACCTCTCGCTCTCTAAGAAATACTAACAATGTGTAAAAAAAAATCGATGTTCGATATAAATATAAAAAGAAACAAAGAAAAATTGACATTTTTAGTTCAATGATGAGATGCCGTGTCTTCCAGCCGGTAGCCCACAGCAACAGGTGACATCCATTTCAGTGGACGTGTGCCTTAATTGACATGCTCTGTGTAAATGGTAATGAATCGGCCTGTGTTCTCTGTGAGGAATGATCATTACCGCACTGCAAGGATAATCGCACCTCATTCCTTCAAACTAAAACACATCCACTGCTCTAATCAATGTCACGATGACAAATGAAGTCAAGTCAGCGTTAGGCCGTTCTTCTTTATTACATACCTCTAGAGTGATAATGTTTCCGCATAAACGACTTACACGTGCGAAAGGTAAAAAAAAAAAAAAAAAAAAAAAAAAAAAAATAAAAGGCATTAAAACTAATGATATAAATTTAGTAATTTTTCTTTCTTTTTTAAGAACTTCACTCGCCAGTTCACATGGGATTCAAGCCTGTGCGAGAACTTTATTCAACGAGTGAAGTACTGAACCGTTGGCTCAGTTGGTATTCGAACCTTGGACATTGCCCTCCGCAGTCCGAAGCCTTAACCACTGAGCCACCACGCCGGCAACAATGCGGTGAAATGTTAAACAATGTGATATTAAAAGATTTTTAATGGAAATATTTTAGTAACCATTTATAATTCATTTAATAACCTACCTCTGGGGATTGATTCCCACGTCATGAAATGAAAACTGGCTTTATCAAAAGGCATGGAGTGTAGTCTACACATATTCCACTATATACATGGCACAAAAGAAACATATTTTAAGGATCCACACACCTCATGTAATTGAGAAGATGTTGAAGTTCATGAAGCAGGTGAATGTATTATGAATGTTTTTGTTTGGGAGAAAGTAGCTTTTCAACTTATGTTGACTTTTCCTTACATAAGTAATATCTTTAAACACGTTTGCGCTCTGTTTGGAAATGAACTGAGAGTTAATAGAATATAAACGTACGTAACAATTTTCGGATCTTTTTCCAATAAATGAGCCAACAATTTGAAAAGAAAAAAAAACACCTTCTATGGAAATTGCAGACTTGCAAGTGAGGGTGTACTATTCATATGTATTTTATATTTCAAGCATTTAAAAAGATGTAATAGTTTACTTATAGTAGGCTTGTGAAAGTTTAGTATCATTTTTAGGGGGCTGTGCCCTTTAACCAATCGTTCAGCCACATAAACCTTTTCCCCCTAACAACCTGATGTAGCATGACGAAGCATAGCTTAACCTTTTATTTATTTATTTCAACAGTAAACCGTTTTGTGAACAATCAATAAAGCTTAATACAAGGTGGAACAATCATAGAATAATATAGTATAATGTAAACATATATTTGCATTATACAGTAGGATATTAAATAACCTACAATAAATAATTAAAGCTAAAAACAGCACTCCACTGAACCGGTAGTACTGCTAGTGCAACGATAAAGAACAAATGGCTTTTGCAATAAACGAGATAAAAGGTACACTGTATGAATGAAATGAAAGCAAACCAGTGATATTTAATGACATACAAAAGGATCAGTATAAGAAAAATAATTATAAAAAAAGTTAGATTAAAACGTGTAAAAAATACATAAAAAAGTTCTTTAGATAAATAAACTAATCTAAAGAGCAATATGAAGGAGTATGAATAATAGTATAAAATCAGTGCTATGCAGAATAAATAAACATTAACAACGAGATAGTAACAATAACAAATAGGCAACAACACTATATAAATAGAACAGTGAAAATTAATAAAAATGCAGTTAAATATTGTTATAACAATGCTGTATACTAACGACAATATGACGAAATATGAATAAAAGTATAACATTAGTGCTATGCAGAATAAATCAATATTAACAACGAGAATTAATAACAATGAAGTAATATATTGTATATAAAATTGTTATAAACTAACGACTAATATGAATAAATAATAAGTAATTCTATACATTAGTGCAATGCAGAAAAACAAACATTAATGCCAAGATAAAAACAGTAAATTACAATAACAGATAGGAAATAACAAATTTATAACTATGGAGTTATATATTAAATACAACAATGCCATAAATTAGGAATACGCATCACTATTTAAATATAAATTAATAGTACAGATTCATCTCCATACATACACACATACACACAATTAGCAAAATATAACAACCGAGATTTTCGAACCTGGTCCAACATAACCTAACCTATCGAAATTTTATCTTCATGCTGTTAGCTCCTTTAAAACATTGAAATTAAATAGTACATATTTTAAGAGTGTTCTATGCAATATCAGTAGCATATAACATTTGTATAAAAAAAACTCAAGGCTCAAAGGAAATCATGGACAGTAGTCCTTCTGTCGATGCAGAAATTATGTGCACTCGAGTTTGAAGGTTGTTTGAAGAAACCAAGAGGCCTACGAAAACTCCAATCATACCAAAGTTTTTCTTATTAGATTGTGCATTATGACATATGAATTTTACAATTTTATTATTAGTTCTTAAAATTTTTATCCTAGTCGGAAAAAAAATTACCGGAATTTCAACTAGTTTTTACTGTACATCAAATCTACACCACTGTTACTCAAAAACTTGTTGATGTATCACATTTATATTTTAAAACATTGTTGATAAGAATAAGTTTTATAAATTTTAGAATTTTACCTTTTCAAGAAAAAAAGCTCTAATCGATTACCAGAAACGTTGTTTTGTTAGCCTGTAGAGGTTGTAAAATGAATTACTTGATCTTGTTGTAATTCTTATTATATGTATAGTTACGATATATGATTTTCATATGTATAAGTAATTAAAAAAAATTACTTTATATTAATTAAAATAACTTTAAATTGATTTAAACCAATATAAAATCACTGTATTTACTTAAACATATGAAAATAATGTATCGTAATGTGTACATTATTTTCATAATGTATAGTAAAATAAGGAATACCATTACAGTAATATCCAAATAATAAAATACAATAAGGAATACAAAAAATAAAATAAGGATTACAACAAGACCGAGTAATTACATTTACGACCTCTACAAGAAGAAAAAAAAAAAAAAAAAGAAAAAACAGTGTGTCAGGTAATCAAAGAGAATATTTTTCTTATTCTAAAATTTAGAAAACTTATAGAATACATTCTTATCAATCTTGTATTAAAATATAAATGTGATATATTAACGGGGTTTTGCGTAATAAGGTTGTACATTTGATTTACAGTAAAACTAGTTAAAATTCCTGTACTTTCTTTGTTCCAACTAGGTTAAAAATTATTAAAACTATAATACAATTTTAAAATTCATATGTCATAACACACAATTAGAAAAAAAATAATGTTATGATTGGAGTGTTCATAGGCTTCTTAGTTTCTTAGTAAACAACCTTCAAACTGGAGTGCACATCATGTCTACGCCGACAGAGTAGTATGTTTAATTAATTCCACAAACGTTGTTCAGTCTAGTTTGTAACATACATTGAACTATTTTAATCACACACAATAATTGAGCATTTCGTATCTGACAACTATTTTGGCTAGAGCTTGGAACACTCCTGTGGTGGCTAACTATCAACTAAACACATTAACACCCTCCCTCGTTACCTGAAATCTTCGTAGCCAAGTGGTTTCGTCAACAACATTACTCCTGACTAATCACGCCACCATCAAAGAATTCCAGTCTTGACTGCTTTTAAATGTGCCAAATCTCCTTCCTAATGTGAATCGGCTCCACCCTGCAATTTTGAATAAGTACATACAATTAATCACATAGTTTATCACATACATTAGAACGTTGTCAGTGTCGCAGATATGTTATTGCATTCTAAGTTAATGAGGCACCATTTGAAAGGTCCGTTGATTACAGGCTTAGATATTTCGGTAATTACAACTGAATTTAGTTCTGAAGATGGTTCAAAAATGATAATTTTTATAGATTTATAAGTATGATAAAAATGTGATACGAAACATATTTAAATATTTTAATTAACGTCAAAAAAGTTATTTAGTGGAAAAACATGATCATAATTAGTATGCAAATATTTTTGGAAATCTCCAGGCAAGGTTCTTGTAATAGGTTTCAAAACTTTGGTTACGTAAGAAATAATACTTTTCTGAAACTATTAACACAGCGTTCATATTTGTACATTTACTTATGGCTAATATATTGTGAGAAAGAAAAATTCAATACAAGCTGCTAAACATTTACTTACGGCAAGTTCAATCTTAAGAGGGCTCCGGAGTCAGATTGAAAATCGCATTTTAGTTTGGCGAACGGCCACAGGAAGCGGTGTTTAGTGCAGTACGTTGTCTGTGTTGGTAGTTGGAGTTTTAGGCACTAGGGGCGCTTCTTGGCTCGGTCGTCAAGGCATTTATTGCTCGGCCGTTCGCCCCCTTGCACCATTACTTCACTTTCTTTCTAATCTTTTATAGAAAAACAGAAGGGAAGGGACGAGTGACTGACACCGCCAGCGGACAGGGTTGTCTGGGGCCTTCCGTGGTCCGCTTGTCCTCATTCCTTCCAGTAGTACAAATAAATTAGGTAGAGTTGCATCTAGTTTCTTGTTATTGAAACTAATAAAACAGAGTTTATACTACTTACTTAATAACATTAATACTGTTATGTTGAATTTAATAAACACAGCACTTAATGAAACTTTTAGTATGAAAACTTGTTTTTGAGAATTCAATATCACAAAATTAGAATTTGTGATATTTAAAATATTTACAAGTAACTGACACTAACGAATGAAACCAATTTATAAAAGTGAATGACTAAATGTAAAATTAACAGAAAATAAAATAAAAATAATTTAATGACAAATTTCAAGTAGGTACACATGTGAAATAAAGGAAATTAATTAGAGTATCTAATAATTTAAATATAATAGCATGATGAAAAAATGGCATGACAAAAATATTGATTATGTAGCTCAATATCATCAAACCATTTTTCAATTACAACTGAAAAATGATAATATAGTCCTTATTGCTTATTAGTCATTGTATGAATGACACAATTAGTGTAATTAAATCTTAACAAGCCTTACCTATTATATTTTTAGTGGACTCAGGTTTTTAAAATATTATACAAGTTTTTAGTATTTTAATAATTTAATATTATAACACAAATAATATTAACAATATTGTCTTTACAAAAATACAAACATCAAACTGTAATCAATCAAACTTCTACAAAGCTTAAGTAAAAAGGATATTGTAATTAATTATTAACCCGCGAATAGCAAAAGCATATATTCATTTGGTACTACCTGAAACTAAATCTTCACACATATTCAAATTCCCATAAAAAATTAAGTTAACATTTTAAAATAATAATAATAACTCTTAATGATTTACAAAGTTTATATTTCTATAATTTTAAAAATAAAAGAGTAAATGTTGCATCAGCATATAATAATTTTTAATAATTTAATCAACATGCACTATAGTTGCTATTACGTTATTAAATATATAAAATGATATAAGTATTTTTGTAAATGACTACAACAATTAAATAATACTGATTTGCATGCTGACTTCGAAATGATGATTATATCCATTCCCATGTCTTATCAGTAAACGCTTATTTTGTTTACTTTTCACGACAAAACAAGATTGCGATGTTTCATGAAACTTTTTGTTATTTTATTTGATCACCTGACTATTTTCAAAATCTCATATAACGGTATTTTATTCAGTTTTTAATTTATAAGTACTTTTATCCCACATTATATTCAGCTAGTATATTTTTTCTTTTTTGAACGAGTATAAACGATAGATGCCGTTACATTGCCAACTTCCAAATGAATACTCGATAGAAAACAACACAGCTCTCACGTTATTTCACCGTTTCACAAGTACAGACAAGCGGCAAGTGTAGCCTACATCGCGCATGTATTTAGGCTATGCTTTATACGCAATAATTAAAAACCCAATGTGTCATATTTCGTTTGTATCATTCTACAATACAGTAATGTGTAGTTATACTATCGTATGTACTTATTTGTAATTAATTTGTTGTCTATATCCAACGAATGAACTCCCACTACCGTTGCAATATCGAACTAACTCTGCTTGGAAGATGAAAAGGTTGCCGTCCTGTTGGGTTGAAACGTAGTTTGTTTTTCTTTTGAGTCTAGGTCACTCAAGAGTCACAAGCCTGAGTCCTAGCTGTTGAGTGGTAGGCCTACGGTTAGTTGTAGTAGTTCTGTCGGTGTTGTAGACCTTCCCCACCCTGAATACTCTCACTCGCGTAATGACTATGAGTTGCTACTTGAATGTTTCATCGTTAATAATTAATCATTTTCATATTGAAATAATTTGATAGTGGATAAAACTTACATGAACATGACTCCATGACTCTTACAAAACTATATGAAAATGACTCCAAATAACACCATACTTTGGTTATGAAACCTGACTGTACTACTAAACATGTACTTAATAAATGAACGGAACGAGTTTAAAATTACTTCTTTATTACATTAAACAATATCACCCATTCCTTAGCTATTATTACACTACAAATACACCAAAATGTATAGCATTACACGAACATTTACTATTACAATACTAATGACTAAACAAATTCTTATGTATTAACAATTCTAAGAAACTTAATACAACTTATTTCATGACGTATTACAAAACTAAGTTTAAAATAATAATATAAATAACCCAGTAAAATAGTTATACCGGTATAGTAGACAACAGTACAGATAAAAATAACATAACTGATTTTTCTAACTTGTACAGTTACGATTTCCTGTTTTCAGACATGGAACACCTAACTAAATAGAATAAAAATAAAAGCATTATATAATCAACATACTCGAGCTCTAGCAAATGTAAACTGTACATTCAAGGAGAATATAACTAAATATTGAACACCTAACTAAATAAACGAAAAATAAACTGCTTATATCTACAACATAAAATACAAATGCATTGACGATTGTCCTAAAAACTAAGTAAATAATAATACTATACAATAAATTTAGATTATGAATTTAGAATGTGGATAAAATCTTAACCTAATACAATGTTAAAATAAATAAATCTATATGCTAGCCTATTATAATGCACCAAGATACAAGGAGCCTAGTAAGGTTTTCATGGGTTTGCCTAGTAAGGTCTTCATGTGTTTGCCTAGTAAGGTCTTCATAGGTTTGCCTAGTAAGGTCTTCATGTGTTTGCCTAGTAAGGTCTTCATGGGTTAGCCTAGTAAGGTCTTCATGTGTTATCAAGTAATGTCTTATTTACGTCTTATGGCTCGTATGCTATAATTCATCAATCTGACGATTTCCGTATTTTGTAACGCGTTTTCCTGTTTTTCAGAGCGTGGTGTTTGAGCACACTGTACATGGTTTAACTTTTATTTTCTGTGATCACTATATCACTCGGCAACTCATAAAAAATCAAAAATCTAGAGAAAACCATCTTCTTTGGCGATTGATATAATTAAAATCGCGATATCTTGATTATAAACATGTTTTATAAGAAAAAGGTCAGTAAGAGACTCGTAATAAATCTTTATTGGTTGCTGGGACAGTAACTACAAGTTTCGTAGTCTAAACTGTTTCAATACACAATCGAACCTCGCTCACGATGAGTTGGTCAAGGCTATAGTAACACTTGTGACTGGAATCTTTAGGATGCCTCCGCACTACCCTCTTTGCTTTGTTTTGTACATCCGGCATGGGTTGTAAATCTGTGAAAGTCTGTCGCCATATGTTGTTGCGATGCCAGGGTTCACACAGTTTATGTTATACAACGGTACATATACACCTCCAGATAAAAATTCTCATACTCCTTTACATGTAACATTATTATTAATTTTAACTTCCCTAGCACCACAGACATTTTAGCCAAATTATTAATTTCAAATGTTAATAATTTGAGAATAAGTTTGTCAAATACAATTGTAACATATATTAACACAAAGAATTATTATATAGTAATCCGCCAGACTCGTTCATTACAGGTAGAAAATTAAGTAAATAACTTCTAGCAATGTTTTATTTTTACTTTAATGTTTTATAAAAACTAATATTGAAATAATATATAATAATAATGATCTTGCTACTTTCAACATTAAAAAACTATATGTTTCAAATGTATAATTATTAAATTTATATTACTGAATAAAAAAAATGCACATAAGGAAATATTTTTACTATAGAGAACTAAATCTTTACTATATGTATATCTTTACTAGATTTAAACACAATTAATTATTATGTTCATGTAAAAATGTATTCACATAAGATAGAAATCAAGCATTATGTTTTTAAATATATCAATGACAGTCTGACTCCTCGCGTGGAATAGACAGGACTGCAGAGTGCAGACTACAAACGAAGGTGCAGCGCTCTGTGAGGACATCTCTGAACTTCTACCACCCGATGAGTAACGTCTACATGCAAACATTTTTTAGAATTGCCAAAAATAACGACTAACAAATTATTATTTTTGTAAAATCGAAGTCTCCCCGTACTAAAAATAATAAGGATTCTAAGGATGCAAAAATGATATTTTTATCACAGTAAATAACGTTTTAACTAGTCATTTCAAATTAGTCAATTATACGTAGGTTTAAATGGGAAAAACGTTCTCTTAAAAGTCAATTTGTAACAAATATAAATTATTATTGTTTAAATTATTTACCTCTAATAATAGTAAATGACTCGTAGATTCGGGCTACCTCTTCATTTTTCTCAAAAAACCGTCGGTTAGGCGGTAATTAAGAAACTAAATATTTCTCCCATGTTAAACGGGCTGGAGTCAGAGCGCGGCGGCCGCTTTCTATCCGGCCCCCTCTTAACTTGGGCACTCAGCAATTCCAACACGCCATGCCTCGGACACTCAATAATTCCAACACGCCATGCCTCGGACACTGAACACTTCCAACACGCCATGCCTCGGACACTCAACACTTCCAACATGCCATGCCTCCGATACTGAACACTTCCAATACGCCATGCCTCGGACACTCAACGCTTCCAACACGACATACCTCGGACACTCAACACTTCCAACACGCCATGCCTCGGACACTTAACACTTCCAACACGCCATGCCTCGGACACTCAACACTTCCAACATGCCATGCCTCCGATACTGAACACTTCCAATACGCCATGCCTCGGACACTCAACACTTCCAACATGCCATGCCTCCGATACTGAACACTTCCAATACGCCATGCCTCGGACACTCAACGCTTCCAACACGACATACCTCGGACACTCAACACTTCCAACACGCCATGCCTCGGACACTTAACACTTCCAACACGCCATGCCTCGGACACTCAACACTTCCAACACGACATACCTCGGACACTCAACACTTCCAACACGCCATGCCTCGGACACTCAACACTTCCAACATGCCATGCCTCCGATACTGAACACTTCCAATACGCCATGCCTCGGACACTCAACACTTCCAACACGCCATGCCTCGGACACTCAACACTTCCAACACGCCATGCCTCGGACACTCAACACTTCCAACATGCCATGCCTCGGACACTCAACACTTCCAACACGCCATGCCTCGGACACTCAACACTTCCAACATGCCATGCCTCCGATACTGAACACTTCCAATACGCCATGCCTCGGACACTCAACACTTCCAACACGACATACCTCGGACACTCAACACTTCCAACACGCCATGCCTCAGACACTTAACACTTCCAACACGACATACCTCGGACACTCAACACTTCCAACACGCCATGCCTCGGACACTTAACACTTCCAACACGACATACCTCGGACACTTAACACTTCCAACACGACATACCTCGGACACTCAACGCTTCCAACACGACATACCTCGGACACTCAACACTTCCAACACGCCATGCCTCGGACACTCAACACTTCCAACACGCCATGCCTCGGACACTCAACGCTTCCAACACGACATACCTCGGACACTCAACACTTCCAACACGCCATGCCTCGGACACTTAACACTTCCAACACGACATACCTCGGACACTCAACACTTCCAACACGCCATGCCTCGGACACTCAACGCTTCCAACACGACATACCTCGGACACTCAACACTTCCAACACGCCATGCCTCGGACACTTAACACTTCCAACACGACATACCTCGGACACTCAACACTTCCAACACGCCATGCCTCGGACACTTAACACTTCCAACACGACATACCTCGGACACTCAACACTTCCAACACGCCATGCCTCGGACACTCAACACTTCCAACACGCCATGCCTCGGACACTTAACACTTCCAACACGCCATGCCTCGGACACTCAACACTTCCAACACGCCATGCCTCGGACACTCAACACTTCCAACACGCCATGCCTCGGACACTCAACACTTCCAACACGCCATGCCTCGGACACTCAACACTTCCAACACGCCATGCCTCGGACACTTAACACTTCCAACACGACATACCTCGGACACTCAACACTTCCAACACGCCATGCCTCGGACACTTAACACTTCCAACACGCCATGCCTCGGACACTTAACACTTCCAACACGCCATGCCTCGGACACTCAACACTTCCAACACGCCATGCCTCGGACACTCAACGCTTCCAACGCGCCATGAATGGTAAAACTAAAATATGAAGATAGCCTTAAACTGGCCTATTAAATCCATGTCCTTTGTTATACGTGATACGTTTTTCTAAAAAACATAATAATAATAAAAATATGAATTTTTTGATTATTATTGTAAGTGTTACTACTAAAATAAAAAAATCTAAATAAAATTAGCTGTGTTTCCCAAAGTTAACGCACCCCTTACAGAGATATTTAAAGTTCAACCATATTTAAACAACTTACTATCATAAAATAAAGTTTTACATTGTACATCAATTATACTGCAAAATAGGGGTTTTAAGTTGATAACAAGTATTAGGCCTATAAATAGTCCAATCAGAATTAATGACCAATGAATAAATGAAATAAAACAAGTAGGCTTATCGAATTACATTTAATTTTATTTCTTATTAAATTCGAATTGTTAAGGTTTTTACCAATAACACAACGAAACTCCAAAACCATTCCATAAATCACATTTTGTTAAAAGCGCAGTTTTTATTTATTTATTTTTTATAAATAGTTTATACTAAGATAATTAGTTATATATGACATTTACTTAACCATCTATATGTAATTATCCAAACAAAAACTGAACCAGGCTATTTGTTATTTTGGGTACCGGATACCCAACTCCATGAAGATACGGGAAAGGAAATAAATGTTAAAAAATACTCATATAAACAACATTTTGGTTAGAATTAGACTGTTCACAATAACTTGACTGTAGTATAACATAAAATTATACTTCAATAAAAAAAACTAATTCATATTTTAAAAATATGTTATGTAAAAAAAATATTTAAAATTCAATATTTCTACATTCTATTAATACTGTAAGTTAATTATAGTACACTACAAACCAATACCTGAATGTCAAATTTGTTTATGTAAATAAAACAAATGATACCAAATCACAAAAGACAAAGTTAAAATCGATGTTTCCAGAACTTTGAAAGTGTGTGGATATGTAAGGTATAATAAAAATATTATTTGAGCAATGTTTCCAAACTGTTAACTAGATAGTACAAAACAGCTTTCAGAAATATTGTTCATAGCTGAGTCCATTATATGTATTGATAATACTAATATAATTAACATCGTTTAATAAATAGTGACTCAGTTTGAGTAAGGACAGTAAAAAGTAAGGAGTATCTTTAGATCATCATTATTATTTCACATGATACCAGTGATAGTGTGGTTAATTGGTGTTAATAACAGGAGTTTGTGCAAATTTACATTTAGAATAAAAACTTAGACTTGCAGTAGAATAAATCGTCTCTGTTTGGGTCTGTTCTACTCGTATTATACGATCGCAAAGCTTGAACAATTTTCTCAATTTTCTATAGAAATTGTTAGGCGCACAGTGACTTGTTTTTGCTGTATATTCATAAAATAAATGCCCAAAATAGGAGTTGAAACAACAATAATTTGTATATCAGGCTAGGCGATGGTGTTTATTATTAAAAAAAGGAAAAAAATATTGCTTACTTTCTTTTCAGTTCCTCCAAGTTTCTCGAAGTGCGTTTATCATCAATGTACAGTTCGATTTCAAGGTTCAATCATGAATTTCTTCTTTGAATTCTTTATTGGAAGATTTTAAATTGTACGAGTAAATAATTTTAAAATTCTCATGTATTCCAGCAAAATGATTTATTCCGTGAGGCCTTTCGCCTACAATGTTTTATAAAAAAAAATTTTTTATACAAATAATTTTTATAAAAATTATAAAATACAATGTTTTATAAAAACAAATTCTTGTGTACCATACTGTACGTGTATGGGTGGGCGGGTGGGCCAATACCACTGTACGAGTATGGGTGGGCGGGTGTCCCAATACCACTGTACGTGTATGGGTGAACGGGTGGGCCAATACCACTGTACGTGTATGGGTGGGTGGGTGGGGGGTGTATGGGGTATACGGGTTTACATTTATGTGATAAAAACGTTTGAATCTTCTCAATTCATTAATGTGCCCTTAATGTATTTCTAATGTTAAATATATATTTAAATTTAACCAATAATAATTTGTATTGCCTAAAACTGCAATTTGGCTAATATGGTCACGATTATGAAATGTTTATGATAATTTCTACTAACTCTGACATTGCATTACTTTGCATTACCCCTAAAGTAGACTTGTAGACCTGTAAATATATAGACTAAAATAGGTGTACTTTACCTTCACGTCA
Organism: Stictocephala bisonia; assembly: GCA_035578905.1. NCBI lineage: Eukaryota > Metazoa > Arthropoda > Insecta > Hemiptera > Membracidae > Stictocephala > Stictocephala bisonia. Next base: position 900,796 of record JAQJVL010000212.1, on the reverse strand, counting down.
AACAGTTCACAGTGTGTGAGTTGAGAATACCAACTACATGTTTCGCCGTGAATACGGCATCTTCAGGTTGTAGAACATAAAAAATAAATAAGTCCCAGTGGGATGCGTCACAAATTAATTAAAAAAAGATTGAAGATGCCGTATTCACGGCGAAACATGTAGTTGGTATTCTCAACTCACACACTGTGAACTGTTTGACGTGAAGGTAAAGTACACCTATTTTAGTCTATTTACAACAGTTCAGGGGCTACAAAATGGATTGTAAATATATGTTATCTTGGAGAACGGCAGCAGGCCGAGCTTTTACATTGATGAAAACTACCAAGGGAAGGGTAAGCAAACGTAGTGAACCACCCCGTAGCGAAGCAAGGTTTGTCACCTAGTTACGTATTTTGATACGTCTTAAAGACGTAGGTCATTATTAACAATATTTTTCAGGATTATTATTTTAAAACTAAAAGTAGTAAAATCTGTGAGTGGAATTATCCCCTAATTAAAATATTTCTTGTTGCAGTTAGACATTTCTTTGATGGATAGTTCCGTCCTGGAGTACCAATATATCTCATCAGCGATCCAGTCTGGTCGTGCTGTCCCGGACATTAATTGGTGGCGTCATTAGAGTTCCCCGGTGATCCGTGACTGGTCATGTCAGACCGTGCAATTGCTCTCAGCACCGCATCCGCCTCTTGGAGGATCCAGGGGCAGGAAACCATAGCAACTCACTTACGTACAGTTTGAGATATTTTAGACCATAGAATTTTATCTGAAACTCAAAATGATTCATGATTCCAGTACAAACTGGACAATCAAGTTCGTTTTATATACAGGTGGACAAAAATATGGAAACGCTTTCACAACAAATTATTTTTTTCTATAATTTGATAGTTTAATTTTTTTAGTAATTGTGTTCCATAAAGTATAAGTTTTGATCAGAATAATTTACTTCAAACCGTAAAATAGTGAAGAAATGATATTGCTTAAATTAGTTACTTTGAAATTCAAATGACCGCTCTCTGGAAATGATAAAGCATTTGAAGTCCGGTTTGCGGTAATTAATTTCTATTGAATAGACCTTCCATTAGATACCAAACTCGACCTAGGATTACTTTAAAGATTTTCGTTCAACTCCTCGTGGGCCGTTCCCCTCAAAAGATTAAATGTCGCTAATGGCGTCAAAAAGTATTTTCTTTGTAACCATCACCATGGACAAAATTTAACTTTTACAAGTGAAGTTATACAACATTTGTGATAGGTTTTCTATATTTTTTCCCCGCCCTGTATATATGGTGGTTGTCAGCTACCGTTGATTAATAATAAAACAACCAAACAAATAAAAAAGCTGAAATATATATCTGAAAAAGTCCAAAAGTAATATTAATTACTAACAAAAATATAAAGTGATCTCTAGTCACTTCCCATAAAACAATCATATTGGTTTTCAAAATTAATTATTATTTATTAAATTAAATATATACATAGATGGATGGATAGATAGGTAATGTTGATTAAAACAAAAAAAGAAAACTTTTAACAGCAATTTTAAGAAAATGATGGAAATGGGTTTGTAAATTCCCTTTAAGCACTTCGTTATAATTTTCTCATCATTCCAATGGAACTCTCATATAATATTTATTATTTACTGGTTGTTTCGTTCTTATAAACATTCATGTCAGTCCTCTTACTTGATACATTTTACTAGTTTGACATCAAATTATTTTCTAGTGAAAATACTTGGATTATTGTTTTATTTCGATATTATAATTATTTGTCTTGCTAGTGTATTCCGAGATCTGGTGGTAGTCGGCGTAGTGCTGTAACCCAGCTACTTGGGGTTGGGGACGAAGTGTTGTGGAAATTGTAGGTAATAGGATGGATGCTCAGTCCTCTTAATACCGACATGGCGTTCACTCAATCGTTAGTATCAGTGTGAACACTCTAATATCGGAGAGAAGTCTGGGGTGTCCATGTTGGGTGGTAATCATTGTGCGGATGTTATTTGGGGGAGAGTATCAGGCTTGTCAATTGACACTAATTAGCTGAAAATCAGACCAACGGTATGTGGTTCGGATTTCACGTAAAGCTGTAGGTCCCATGGTTGTCCTGGCAGTTTGCCTATTAATAAATAATCCTTTCTGAGCTAAGTCGAACTCAGATAGTAGCTAGACTACACTCATCCACACTCATCTTCCACTCATATCATCGTTCATATTCGCCTTAAAATACGCACAACGTTGTGTCGGTGTCTCAAATGTAAGAACGTAAGGACTCTCTTGGTAATGAATGTAATAAATGAGTGCGCCTACTACTTAGTGCTGGTCTGCAAGTTTCAATTATGGAAATATACAGACCAGTTCTTTTTCCTTCTGGACTGCTGGAAACGAACCAAAATATGTAACGAGAACGATATTTATTAAAAAAAAATTCCAGTCAGACAACATATATTACCATTAATCAAATTAGCATTAATTACAGTTAGAGAAGAATATTTGTATCTATCGTATGGAAAGAAATTTTTCTTACCATAAGAACTGCATACTACCAGTTTATTTTAATAAATACTTTCTTCATTTTAAGATTATTATCTTAGAAAAAACTAAACAATTTTTCATATTTCTTACTAAATAATTTGTACATTACGGAATTGTAGTCAGGGTTCAGATGTTGAGTAGGGAAGAGTACTGAGTGTCAGACTTGTCAATTAGCTGAACATCAGACCAATACTACGTGGTTCGGATACCATGTAAAGTTATAGGTTCCTTAGTTGCCTAAATGGCCCTATTAGACTAAATGGGCCTTTCTGATCCAAGGTGAACTTAATTTATATTAAGAATACTAAGGTCGTCCATATTCATCCTACACTCAAGTAATCATTCACATTTCTTATTCGTGAACACGTAGAAGTTAGGACTGTATAGTCCTAACTTCGCCACTAAAATAATAATTCATTCATTATGGCCCTAAAATACGAACAAGCTGTGTCGGCTTCTCAAATTTGAACGATAAAAACATTTCAATGTCCCTTGAACTTTTCTTCTTTGTCCTTTCTGCGATGTAAGTCCTGTGGGCAAATCATTTCAATAATTGATTTGGAATGCCAATGTACGTTTAAATTTAACATTTTTTCTTGTTTGTAAAAAGCTTTAATGTTCCAGATTTGACACGTTTAAAAGGAAATTTGTTGTAATTTATACTTAAAAAGGTTTACAGAATTTACATTTAACACTCTCAGTGTATTTATTTACATTTGATCATTCGAATTATTGCTCATTTCCTTTTTTTTAAACAGTTATATAACAAAATGGACTGCATGTCATTTACTCTGTATTGCTGTGTCTTACATAATATGTATTCAAGTTTATTTTGTTTCGTGCGAGGCATTCTTTTATTGCTACATCTTAAGTATATATAAAAGGACTCTAGTAGCACTGTCTACATTTATGTAATAGTTCCAGCTGTAATCTATAAATCCATATACTAGCATTTATTGTCTTATCTGTCGTTGTTAACTTTTTCAGATATGTGAACATGTGTAGTTGTATGATTATGTTAAACAGATAAACATAGTTTTTGTACTGTACTAATAAATATGTAAAAGGCACTGCCATTGAGATAATTGCGATGAAAAGATACTCTAGTAACCTGTTTTGCAGAGATGGACGGTGATGTCTCTCGCTCCTGCAACTCTACTTCGCCCAATGAAAGCACGTCTCCTGATGGCGTACTTGTAGGTCGTAGGAAGTGGCTTTACTACATTTGGTACCTGTTGACATTCTATGGTGACAAAGTTTAATGTTACAATCTACACGATGTAATATAGTTTCGTACTTCACCCACACTTTATCTAGAACGCAGTGCGAGATAAATGGCAAAGACAAGGTGATTCTAATTTACAATGACAGATCAAATAAATTCTGTACCTATGAAATGAGATCGCTTGAGCTGTAAATATTCATATACAAGACACTTCCAATATTTCTTATAAATAAGTTCACACAAACATTCTTTTTATGGCTACTGTTTATTTCTTTTCAGGTTGAAATTGGTTTAGGATTGATAATAATTATGAAATAAATGCTAAGAATATAATTATATTTTAATATAGGCTTTCAATAAAAATAATTGTGTTAATGAATATAAAACCTTTGAGTGATTTAGTCATAGGATTGCAGCGAGTCAACTCAAACAATAGATCACATAGTTACAGAGTGCCCTTGCGCTCATTTATTTAATGGCTTAGGTATTAAATGGCTTGATGGATTTGATTTAGCTTTGTAGCAGGATATCACTTTATTTCTGTTACTTAAGAACGTGACTTTTGAATCTTATTAAACGAATATTACAGTTTATTATTAAAAAAAAAAAAAAAAAAATGGCAGCTTACGCCAAGCATACAAGTAGTATATTGATTTTGTTAAATATTAGAAGTAGTAATATATTCTTCCGTTTATGTCTTGTTTCAGGTTCCAAAACAAAAAACTAGTTTTGTTATACAATCGCACATGAATAAAAGCCTTCATATTGTCTCTCAAAATGATAAATATCTATAGTTTGTCATAAGTTGTCTATAGACAGTATAACTTAGAATAGACATGTTACTCGAGATATAATACTCCATTCTTCAAAAGGCTTTCTCTTTGACGATGAATGATTACCTGAAACCCACTAAGGCTTGACCTTCGGATGACCCAAAGAGATAAGAAGAGCCTGGGAGGTCCAATGCAGATGTTCTCAAAGTACGTTGCCGATTTATTTTAAATTAAAAATGTGCATGGTCCATTTGAAAGAGGTTTATGTTTCTTCGTTTATTAAACATACGTTTTTCTTATTAATGGTTGAGTTTTGTTTGCGAACAGCCGAGCTTGCGAATAAGAGTAAAATCGTACAATTTGTGAACACGGAAACATCTTTCCGTTTGGCGAGCGCATATTAACATGCTTCAGTGATTGTGAACAATGGAACGCCCTAATAAGATATTTCCTTTTTGCGTATAGTTTGAATTAAAGCTGCCTAAATGACCCACTAAATTTACATTTGTACTTCTCAAAACTCGCAAAACTCGTTATTGGACCGCATTATATTTTCATACAAGGTTGACAAGACTGTTTTTTGTATGCTTCTTTTGAACTTCAGAAGTTTACCAATTCAAAATATTTTGATATGATTTTCCTAAAAGAGAAATTTTAAGTTTTACTCATTAATTTTTAAAGTGTGGTTGACCCTATCTTGTATTTCCCGCCTATTATGTATGTTTAAGGAAGTTAACAGTCTACTTTGATTAAGGGCTTCGAAAATCCCATTAATTATGAGTTATAAATAAATGACATGAATTATTACTTAACAATAACTCCACTTCATATGAAAAAAATGGCCAGTAACCTATGACCAAATGTATGCAAAAGAATAAAGCCTAAAAATAATAAAATAAAGTAAAGGAAACTAAAGTAAAACATATTTTAAAGCTTACATTGAAACGTCAAGACTGGTGATAGATAGCACCGAGTACGCCGCGGAAAGACCAACAGCTACTTCACTTGTATAATATACATCTTTAATATACAAACCATTAAAAATACAAATAAGTTTAACATTTCCGTAAAATAAGATTTTATTAGTGATTAAATTCGCAATGATATTTTTAGATCTTTGGTCTATTAGTTTTCTAATAAATAAACTTTAAGTAACAAACACAGTTCCTGAGCAAACAGTGTTTATTTTATTTGTTTACACATTTTTTTTCTTTTAACATGGAGAGGAATTTCTATGAGCACCAACACTGTACGAACAATGCAGTTGGAGGCTGGAATCACAAACTCAATAATCATCTTGCAACACTGTACGAACAATGCAGTTGAAGACTGGAGTCACAAACTCAATAATCATCTTGCAACACTGTACGAACAATGCAGTTGAAGGCTGGAGTCACAAACTCAATAATCATCTTGCAACACTGTACGAACAATGCAGTTGAAGGCTGGAGTCACAAACTCAATAATCATCTTGCAACACTGTACGAACAATGCAGTTGGAGGCTGGAATCACAAACTCAATAATCATCTTGCAACACTGTACGAACAATGCAGTTGAAGGCTGGAGTCACAAACTCAATAATCATCTTGCAACACTGTACGAATAATGCAGTTGAAAGCTTGAATCACAAACTCAATAATCATCTTGCAACACTGTACGAACAATGCAGTTGAAAGCTTGAATCACAAACTCAATAATCATCTTGCAACACTGTACGAACAATACAGTTGAAGGCTGGAGTCTCAAACTCAATAATCATCTTGCAAGACTGTACGAACAATGCAGTTGAAGGCTGGAATCACAAACTCAATAATCATCTTGCAACACTGTACGAACAATGCAGTTGAAGGCTGGAGTCACAAACTCAATAATCATCTTGCAACACTGTACGAACAATGCAGTTGAAGGCTGGAATCACAAACTCAATAATCATCTTGCAACACTGTACGAACAATGCAAGTGGAGGCTGGAATCTTAAATTCAGTAATCATCTTGCAACATTGTACGAAAAATGCAGTTGGAGGCTGGAATCACAAACTCAATAATCATCTTGCAACACTGTACGAACAATGCAAGTGGAGGCTGGAATCACACGCTCAATAGGTGATGGAAAATCACAGCCAATAGGTAGGTACACTTGATCAATTGTGTAAAGTAGAAGGCTGAGGTATTGAAAAATAGGGATGGAACTTAATTTAGAAAGTTTCAAATTGGTAAATAAATGGTAGAGACAGTCACGAATTGTTCATAAACTATATGATGAATATGGAAATATTGATACATTTTTTATCATATTAACACATGTTATAATACTTAAATAGGGACCTATCAAAATAATCACGAATGTTTATTATAAAACATTTTGACACAAATAATTTAATATAATTAAGATTCTTTAATGTAGAACATTCTGATTTAACGCGATTTGAATGTTTTAGATATTTATATTATGTTAATGAACTGTATAATTTTGTTTTGACTCTAAACATATTGTCATGATCTACGCATTTTGGGAAGAAATATAAAAATAAAAGATAGTTTTGTGAAGAAATATAAAATAATTATCTCCTCAGACGATTTCGGAAACTGAGATCTTCCCACTCCAGCATTCTAAACTCTCCCTCATTTTTTCGAAAACTGGAAGACACATTATTAATTATTTAAAAACGAAAAGATAGATCCAAATTGTTCATTTTTATTCATTATACATTTTTAAGATGCCAATCGTAGAGATATGGGTGATTATGAGGGGCGAATGAGTGTAGATGAACGAGTGTAGTCATTGTTACAAACCAAGATAGACTGTTCTCAGAAAGAGCTATTTATTAATAGCCCAATAATTACACTAAAATTACTTACCATACAGTTTATCAATTGCTACTTCCTAGTTAGCCTACTCAGTTAACTAAGTGGGTTCTCTTGCCAGTCTCAATGCGCGTGGTCACGAGTCCATATCACAAGTACAAAAGCAATTAATTCAGCTATAATTTATTTAATGAATGTCCCGACATGAGTGTGCATGTAGCTCTGACGTGCGGTGTTGCCAAGAGTACTACGTGAGACATACGACAGACAATAATAACTTGCTGAGGTATAATTCCACTTGAGGAGACTTTTATAATTGCTTCAAACAATGATACAATAGAATAACATTTACAAATTTGATAAGAAAAATATAAAATCATTCAGAAAAAATAATGTAAAGTCCACGATCATAGTATTTTTATATTCACACTAAAATTCCAAATATCAAAAAATTAGGTTATAAAAAAGATCCATTCAAAGAACTGAAATGTGGCAAAAATTCAAGAAGTATAGGTGTTGCTATGATTGCATCTGGCTAACATCGTCACGCCATTGGTCTCTAGCATTCTCAAATTCCTCGTAGTTTCACATATAAGGGCACTTTGAAGTCAGATCGGGATTCATTAAATAGTGAGGTGTACCATACAGACATTTTAAACTTGTAATACTGTTGCAAAACTGTTACGAGAGTCGTAATAATAAATTGTGAACATTAAATACGGAAAGGAGTTAGATATAACACCTTGAATTGCCTAGGAATGGTGCTGCCTCTACTGCATTTTGCTATGACGTTTAGCTAGTGTTGTTACGTTGGTAGAAAAAGTCTCTTTTCTGTTTAACATTCAAGCAAAAGTGTTCCTTTTGGCCATTTCTGAAACAAGTGTTACTCAAATAAATCGAAATTTAGTCAGATATCGTGAAAGAGGTGGAATTTTTAAATTACGTTCTTAAAGAGATAAAAATGTGACAAATTATTGAACAACTGGTATTCGAATAGAACAGACCTGCGAACAGTCGGCACTATTGGTGCAGTGCTGTAATCCAGCTACTTGGGGATAAAGTTTTGTGGAGATTGTAGGCTATAAGTTCGCTGCTCGGTCTCTGAATACAATAAAAATAAAAATATTATTGTAATAAAACTAATTATACATATTTACGAGTAGCAGCTTTGCTGGGAAATTTTTTAATAAAGAGTATTTTGCATATTAAGCCAATTAAAATTAAAACTAATTACAGAGAAGAGATGCGCTTAGTAATTTAAAAACAACTTGATACCGGAGCAAAATAACTATCAAACATATGTGACAAAAAGCCCTAATTAGCCCATTGAAGAAGGTACAATATACGTTACTAGATATATCAGACTTTAGTGTGCCGCTGTTGCAGACAGTGTTGTTGCAACAATCGTGGGATGTCGTGACGGGACACCACAATACTCAGTGTGACGTCACTCGACCTTAACACTACCACAACAGACCTGCTAACAGTCGGCACTTGGGGGACAAAGTGTTGTGGAGATTGTAGGCGATAGGTTCTATGCTCGGTTCTCGTAATACCAACATTGCGCCCGCTCAATGGTTGCTAACGGTATTTGACGCTGTCTGCGGCGTTTTATTGAATGATAGTCAGGGTCCGGATGTTGTGTAGGGAAAAGAACTGAGTATCACGCTTGTAAATTAGCTGAAAGTCAGACCACTATGACGTGGTTCGTATTCCACTTAAAGATGAAGGTCACTTGTTGGCCCTGGCTATTGGGCTATTAATAAATGGCCCTTTCTGAGCTAAGTCAAACTCAGTAAGTAACAAGACTACACATGTCATCCATACTCACCCTACACACAAATAATCATTCTTATATTCCTTAAAATACGCACAAACTGTGTCGGCGTCTCAAATCTGAATAATTATCTGAACTCATGCTAAACATAAACACTAAATCAACCAACTTTTTTTACTGTGGGTGGAAAAATATTTTCTTTGCCGTTATTTTAATGATAAAACATACCATATTTATTTTTTTGCGAACATCAGTTTTCATCTCAAAACATAGCAATTTGAATCCAGATTTTTTACGTTTAAAATATAGGTATACATTTTGAAATCTTCTACCACTACTAGCCTACTATGGAATTGGTCATTGGTACCCCAGATGGGACTTAGCCTGCACAAATCCTCCAGGCCTCTCTGTCTTAAGTCTCCTCTTCTCTCCAAAAGTTAAAATAAATACAGTTCTAACTTCGTTTGGTTATTTGTTTCTGTAAACAGTACGTTAGTGAACCATTATGAGTTTCAAAGTTATCGCCAAGCTAGTTAATTTCGATTTTTCAAGTTGTGCCTAAGACTGTGTAATTAATAGCCTGCCTTACGTATTAAATTTATATTTCGTAAACAATTATTCTAATATTTGTTCAAAATACCATCTGTATGAAAATTTGAATTATTATTTGATGTGGAGATTATACCCTACCTGTTGAAGGAGTGGAAAAGAAATGAAACATTTTGTTCCAGTTGGTGTAAAATTTGTCCATAAATAAATAAACATTGTATAAATTCCTCAAAAACTTAAAATTCTCTCCTTGCACACTCTTAAAATATAATTTTTATTAGTGAATTTGAGATAGAGTTGATATTGGTCACTTAATATGTTCAAATTATTAAATTTTCAATAAAACCAATACATTTAAGTTTCAAAAAGGCCTTTCACCAACAAAGCTGGCATCATCAGGCAACACAACTTTATTTGTAAACAAACAAGACAATAATTAGTTCTGAAAACAGATGTAAATAATTTAAATATTATAAGTATTTAATATAATATTTAAAAAAAGTAAAAGTACTTTTAATAATATAATATTAAAAGTATATAATGTAATATTTATATATATATATTAAATATATATACTATACATTATTTAAAATATATTTATATATTTACATATATATATATATATATATATATATATATATATATATACATATATTAGAGTGTATAATTTTTAATAAAATAAGTTGATAATAAATGAGAATTTTGAATAGGCCCATTTTCATTGTTCATTAAAGATGAATTACTTTTGTTTATAAAATATGTTTCCCAGGCATTTAAGTATTTAGAAGATGAAACCGATTTGATAATTTTTAAATTTTCTTTGCTGATATTATGATTTGTTGTCAAGCAATTTCTAGCAACTACTGACTTTTCTTTTCTGTTAAATTTAATGTGTGAAAAATGTTCTTTGAATCTTATTTTTAAATTTATTTTGGTCCGTCCTATGTATTTTTATTCGCAGTTATCAGAGTTAGTTTCATAAATTCCTGATAGATTTTCATTTTTAATTTTGTCTTTAGGGTTATTCAGTTTGTTTTTTACTTTGTTTGTAGTTTTTAATGTAGGTTTGATATTTGAAATTTTCCTGTTTATTGAAATTTGTTTACATTTAAATGTATTGGTTTTATTGAAACTTTAATAATTTGAACATAATTTTTATTGTGTTTCGTGTTTCATTATTTCGTTTTTATCTTATATAAATTCATAAATGTCTACTTTTCTACCAGATTTAATCCGTATTTTTAGATATACTTCTAGGACATGCTTCACAAATATTTACAAAGAAATAGTAGTTTCTTCTTGGCATGTTATATTGTTATTTTATTTTTATGAAACGAGAATTGTTGGGCGGGGTCTAATTCCTAATTTTGGAAACACAAGTTTCCAATTTAGAATTCATTAGCAATGGGAACAAATCATATTTTTTACAAAGAAGTTTCACTTTTGAAGTGACAAATATGTTTACTACCAGTTAGCAATTCGCAAAATAACACGACCTTGACGTGGTACAAACGTTTTTGCATCTTACAAAAACTGACCTCAAGCTGTTCATTCGAGTTATTTATTCAGTAGATTCTTTTCTCCTGGTAATTAATTTCAACTGATTTCCGTGTAATTTTCCTCCTCTTTAAATTTTGTTGAAAAAAAAAATTAATTTGATTATTTTGAACGAACTCCAACTTGCCTCCCGAGAAAAAAAAAGTAAACTGATCAGTAAGTCAGTAGTCTTTTACTTGCAACAATGTACTGTAATTGTAAATAAAATACAATCTCCGATAATTGAGTTGTACTACTTATACACATTCTTCATGTGAAAGTAATTTTAAAGTTTAGTTACAATTAATTACAGAACACTTAGGAATTACAGAACACTTAGGAAAACATCAACTGTAAGAAAACAAGGAAATATAGAAAGAAGGGAATATTGACGGGAACTTTTATGAAATCAGGTGATTCACAGCGATACGATTAACAAGAATCGTTATTCATTTCTTAGACGCCGATCGTAGAGATATGATGGGTGAATGAGTGTGATGAGTGTTGATGAACGAGTGTAGTCATTGTTACTATCTGAGTTCGACTTATCTCACAAAGGACTATATATTAATATCCCAATAGCCAGGGGAACTATGGGACCTACAACTTTACGTGGAATCCGAACCACGTAGTGTTGGTCTGATTTTCAGCTAACTTGACGTTGTTGTTGACATGTAAGTGTCAACTATTTATGCATTTTTTAGATTTTTCAGATATTATATATCCTAGGATTAGATTATACAGGGAGATCAACTCAAGGTAGCCACAATTGGGATCTCAAAAAGTACTAATTTTACAGCCAACTTTCAAAAGGGGGACTTACTCTCAATTTTTATGCTCATTAAAATTATGAAGGAAAATTTTCAAATTCGGTCGCCGTTTTCCAGTATGGTGGTCAACTTTGAAATTTCCTATGGGAAACCCTATTTTTTATGATTGTTTTATGTTTTATTAGTTATTTTAAGAGTTGGTATAAACGATTCTTGGTTTTTTTATATACTTTACTGCTTTCGCCGCTAGGAGCACTGAAAGTTTCAGAAATCCTTACTTCAATAATTTATTAGAGGCGAGTTCTGCCATTTACAAAAATTAACCTTAGCTTAAAATGCATTATTTTAATTCAATTTAATGTTGAAAAGCTCTTGCTGTTTCACAAATACATGTTACAATCACTTAGTTCAAAGTCTCTATTTTCCAATTAGCGGGCAACTTTGAAATGACTTATAGTAACCCCTGTTTTTTATGATGAATTTAGGTTTAACTAGTGATTCTAAAACTTTTTTATTCTTGATAATTATTTTAATGTACTAAACCGCTTCACCACTAGGAGTGCTGTTAAACTAAACATTTCTAAAACATGTGCAGTGCTCCTAGTGGAAAAACGGTTAATTATATAAAATGATACCAAGTATAAAAAGTCGTAGAGTCACTAGTTAAATCTAAATCCATCATAAAACATATTTGTTACTATAAGTTATTTAAGTTGCCCACTATTTGGAAAATGGCGACTTTGAACTACGTGATTGTAGTATTTTTGTATAAAACATGTATTTGTGAAACTGCAAGAGCTTTTTAACATTCAATTGAATAAAAATAATGCATTATAAGTTAAGCTTTATTTTTGTAAGTGGTAGAACACGCCGCTAATAAATTGTTGAAGTAAGAATTTCTGAAACTTTCAGCGCTCCTAGTGGCGAAACGGTTAAGTATATAAAAATAATACCAAGAGTAAAACATTCTTAGAATTACTAGTAAAACCTAAATACATAATAAAAAAGGGATTCCCATTAGACATTTCAAAGTTTACCACCATATTGGAAAATGGCGACCGAATTAAAAAATTTTACCCACGTAATTTTAATGAGCATAAAAAACGAGAGTAAGTCTCCCATTTAAAGTCTCATGTAAAATCAATACTTTTTGAGATCCTAATTGTGGCCATTTTGAGTTGATCACCCTGTATACACATACAAATCTGGAACATATTATTATTATTTGGAAAATAATTGCTACAAATTTATTATTAAAAGTGCTATAAAGATCGTTTTTCATTTAGTAGTTTTTGTGTCTTCTAACTTCCACCACTTAGGTGCCTCACATAGAAAATAAATTACAATTAAATTTAACTTTGGATATTTCCCATTAATTCATTAACACTACTTTGGTTAGGTTATGTTAGGCCTTTTTAGGTTATGTTATATTAGGCTTGATTAAATTATGTTAGGTTTAGTTATTTTATGTTTAGATTTTGTTATACTAAGTTTAGTTATGTTAGGTTAACCTAAGTAACGATTGTGGTAGTGAATTAACGGAAATCATCGTAACTTCCACACTTGTTGATAGTCTCGTACCCAGTAACACTACCAACCCGGTGTAAGTTGATAGTCTCGTACCCAGTCAAGAAAGTAAATTGACAAAGCTTAAACCTCTTACATTTTATTCCTCAATGGAAGTAGTCAGCTATGATCTGAACACAGGGATATTTTCTCAGAATGGTTTTCCCTCAAACTCATTTTCCTGAAGGAAAATAAAACAGTAATTCCCAGAAAAGAACATACAGGTTTATCAAAGCTCGAGTATATGGTCAGACAGGTTAGAACAGGTTATGAAAGATAAATTAAACTTAATAATAGGCAGTACTAGAGAGCAGTGTATTATTGCAAAAACTTACTTGACCTTTACTAGTATATCTTGCTTTCATGGATCCACGGACATATTGGTAACTGTCTGCTTTCATTTATTTTTTTATCTTTTGACTCTATAAGTAGCACACTAAACTTATAATGCTATAAACACATGTAATTGAAAATTCAATAAATTTTTGTAAGTTCAGGTGGATGACGGTTATTGTAAAAATATAATCATTTTGTCAGCAGTAGTGGCACAGCGCTGTAACCCAGCTACTTGGATATGAATTCACCCTATCCTTTTAATACTGACATGGCGTCCACTCAATGCTTACCATCTACGTGGACACTACTAGAGAAGTCTGGGGTGTCCGTGTTGGCTGGTAGTCAGGGTTTATATGTTACGTAGGGAAGAAGACTAAGTGTAAGGCTTGTCAGTTAGCTGAAAATTTGTGCAATACCACGTGGATCGGATTCCAGGTTAAACTAAAGGTCCCTTTGTGGACTTAGATATTGGTCTATTAATAAATGCTCTCTCTGAGGAACTGTCGCCCTTAGTATCAATGACTACACTAGTTCATCTACACTCATCACACTCATTCGTTCCGAATGTTAACCCATATTTCTACGATCGGTGTCTTCATAATGAATAATGAAATAACTAATTTTGCTAATAAATTTACTGATTCTAAAGATAATTTAAAACCAAATCTAAAGACGCATAAGTTATATTTTAACAATTTTCTTTCAATTTGAAAGGGAATAGGATTTAAAAACTGAGAAAATATTTTCAATATGGAAAATGAGCTACATGTGATGTTTAAGTGATTCAATTTCTATTTATGTTGCTTGTTGCAGAGAAACTACTTTATTTACTATCATTTAAGTCATTTGAGTTTTTCAAGAACAACACACAAACAATTCAGTAGGAAAAACACACAATTTAATGTATTATCAATGTATTTATTATATTGTAGATTGATTTCTTGCTAACAAAAATCTTTTTTTGTTTAAAACCTTCTTTGTTTTGGTCTAAAATAACAGCTTCAATGGAGTATTTGAGCAATTCCTTCATTCAAATCCAAATATATTTATTACTTGCGAAAAAGACAATTTATACAAGCAGTTTCTATTTATCTCTCTAGCTCAAGGCTAATTGAGAGAAAAACTATAATATTTCTTTACAATTATGTGTTAATTCATTATTTTGAAACATATATATTATAAAATACTTTTTTGGGGAACTTCCTTAAATATAAATAAAAAACAATATAACAATAAATCAGATAACAATAATCATAAAAATTTTAAATAAATAATAAATTAAACAGTGGGATAAATATAATATTAGGTTCTTAGATATACAATAAAGTAATTCAACTGAGGTTTTAGAATCAACAAAAAACAAAAACAACGAGCAACAAATTTTAAAACCTAAAATTTACAAATACAATTATACTAAATAATGAGTAAATATGTGAAACAAATCAATAAAAAATAAATCATATAACTTTTGTTTCGCTTTCTATTCAAAGACACAAAATCAAAATCTTAAACTAAAGGGTAGTTGTAAAAAGTTTTGCTATCCTCCTGATCATCTATCTTACTATCATCTAAACAAATATATTATAGTATTCTCATTCTCTTACTTATATAAAACAAAATTTAGTAAAATACTTTCTTATGTAACGTTTTTTATTTATAATTGAACGGTAAAAGCAAGACATCCCTAATGAAAGCATTGTCTAAAACAGAAATTTGTAGGTTTTCGTAATTCAATCTTAAATTTTATATTTTAGATTTGCGTTTTTTAATTTTGTTTTTATAGTTAAAACAGTATATTTACAGTGTGAACCTTTGCCATGAAGTTTCACACAATTAACGGAGATGCAAAGTAATATGGGAAGGCGTCAACCATATAAAAACCCCATTATCTTTTCGGAATGGACCTTCTATTTCATAACAGAAACCTAGAAGTCCTCTACTGCGAGCAGATAGGACACTCCCAACACTCCCAAGTGTTCAAGTGTTTTCCTATCTAGTGATCAGCTGCCGAGAGAAGTGGCCTTATCAGATAGAGCTGTAACTTAGACCTGTCAGTGCTTATTACCGTTGCTGGTCTGTGAATGTTGCCAGTTATTAATGGATTGATTTTACTATCGAGTGTATTAACAATAGGTTGTTCATTTTAAACATATCATTATACGAATTGTTATGTCTTCTGTTCGTAATATTCATATTATCTTTAGACAGGGTTCTATTATGTCGGGAAACACCCAAACAGTTTCAATATTATTCGAAATATAAATTCTAAACATTTATATCTTAATAGCTATTTGGCACCTGCTTTTTGAAACATTGTTCAGCCATTTCACACTAACGGGGGACGTCCTGTCGAAGGTATCCTCAATATTTTTTATATAAAATTGTTTATAATCGTTATAGGGATTGAGCACCTACTTTTTTTGAACAGTGTTTAGTCATGTCACACTAACGGGGGACGTCCCCCGGGGGGACGTCCTGTCGAGGGTGTCGTCAATATTCTTTATGAAAGCCTAACCCTTGTGATACATAAATTTAACGGTATATTGAATTGAATTGAATGCTACAAACCGCAACAAGAAATCACTCTATCATAAAATAGAGCACTTCGAGTATTGAAAATTGGTGATGATAAACAATTTAATTTTAACATAATTGTCAAACTGAAGAATCGAGACAGTGCATACATTTACATGGTCACCAAATGGTGCTAAAAGGTTAGTGTTAAGCCTTTTCTAACATCATAAATAATTTTTTATTTTATAAGATATTAAGAAAATAAATAATTATTTACACACTTTTAATGTTATAAAAATGTATACAGATTGTACTATTAAAACCAGTCCAAAATGAACTTTTGTTTTATATGAATGAATAATTTTTAAAGATGTTAGGACATTTACTGTAAAACATTACTGTGGCAAGAACCAAGATAAAATAAAATTTTTGAACATCGCCAATTTTCAATAGTCTGATAGAGTGATTCCTTAGAGATGCAGTTTGTAGCATTTAAGTCAGCTCACTATACCCTTTAAAGTGATTTATCACAAGGTATAGGCTTCCATTAGAATATTGACGACACCTTCAACAGGACACACCTCGTTATTGTGAAATGACTAAACAATGTTCCAAAAAGTATTACGATAATACTTCATCCCTATTACGATTGTAAAAAGTGTAGAATTTCTATTTCGATAAATAAAGAATATGTTTGGATGTTTCAGACATAATATACACCCTGTATAGCCATCTTGAGGAATATTCTGACTTACAAAACAACTCAGAACTAGTAAATCTTAGCCTCTGAAGGAAAAAAGGTATGTTAATACGGTAACACTCTAACTACGAAGGTTAGAGGATTTGGTTTAGGAATTTGTACAACATTTCAGTTGATTACCCTAAAATTATTTTTACAAAGTCTTCCCGGGAAACATGTTGAAGACAAATAAGACTTCAAATTTTGTTAAATGTGAGTCGTTTTTTCTCGAGACGAATGAAAACGATTACGTTCAATTTAAACGTAAAAATATTTATCAAAATTTTCTGTTGGTAATCTTTAAATTATATCTACAAAAATCTGTTGGGTTAAATGCTCATTATGAAAACAAATAAGTGTCTATAAAGTGGTTGTTAAATGTTGTTTATTACGTGCTAAAAAATAATGTGGTACATAGAACTTTATATTTATCATGATAAAATCAACAATTGATTAAACTTTTAATTGTATAGATTGTGTATCCTAAAAGATTTAGTATGTGTCTAAACAAACTTACAGTACTAGATATGGCAAGTAAACATTTTTACTAAAAATGAGAGTGCTTATTTGTGGTGATTTTTAATATTGCCCGATTCATGTTTTCTCTATTTTCAAGAAAATAGTTTATCACTAGATAAAAAAGTCAATAAAGTGACCGAATAATTTATATCTGGTTAAGAGTCTAAATATGATTTAATGGGATTGTTTTACTAAACGCGATCAAGTAACATTTAAAAGTTAAAGCGTCCGAACATTCAATAGGTTCTGAAAAATTCGTTGCTCTGAATCCTGAACTTAACCTCTGCTAGCTTACTGTTAGTACTTCTGCTCAGTGCGACGTGACTATGACTGATAAAACCTCTACAGAAAGCCTGGATTCAAAACTGCGCTATCTCAAAACTGCTCAAGTTCACAAAACAAGTCTTTAGAACAGTTCATTTTAAATGTCTGAATGATTACTCTTCCCCAAATTATTTATGGATTCTACGTAAAATTAATTTCTTAAAGGTAATTTTACTATCGATGTTTTCAATGAATTCCTTTAGAAAATAATAACAGCTACCGAAAATAACCAATCAACCGCCGACATTTTCTGTGATCGCAGTCGGTCCAGTGATAGCGTCCATTTATAAGTTGGGGATATATGGTGTAATGGGAAGGCTCTTAAACGGTCCAGACACCAGTTAGCGTGTCTAAATAACAAATAGTTAAGGCAGAGTTCTTTCATCTTTCCTACTAGCTACTTTTGGTGTTCCACAGGGATCTGTAATTAATCCCTTTCTCTTTTAGCTCTATGTATATGATGTAGTCAGCAAAGCTGGGGACATATGAGCAATACGATGTTGACAATATTGTGCTATTGTATTCTAATCATATGTTTCCTCAGGATAACCTAATAATCACTACAATGAATTCCCTCAGTTTGTGGTTTTCACAAAATTGTCTGTCCATAAATAGAGAAAAATAAAAATTCAATTTCAAAATTTACGTTGCATGGAAACAAATCCGATGCTACTGATACTGATTCACACGATGGTTCTGTTCACTTTTTGTGAACTGATTTCGATTCAAATCTAAAGTGGGGTTGTCGAATTTCAAACACACTCTCTAGGATAACCTTATTCTGTTCTTGCTTTGATACTTCTCTGAATTCCTTAATTAACACATCGTTCTCATACATTACTACATACTGTCCCTACTCTGGCACATGGAATTATGATCTAGACTTCCATAATATCTTGTAATCGAATTTTCGACTTAATAACCGGGCAATAAGGATAGTTTTTTGTTAGCTATGAAGACCTATCGGTAGGTATTCCATGATGAGTTAATTCATACCCTGTAATTTTTATTAATTTATTCTTATATCCTACAGTATTTCTATTTAAAAATAACACTCTCTTTCCTTTCCTCACTTATAAAGAATAAGATAAAAAAAATATGTCCATAAAGACATATTTACAAATAATTAGCTTATCTCAGCCCAGTCGTATTTGGCAACATTCCAGACTTAATTCAAAAGATTTGCAACTGAGAAGTTTAGTATCACGTAGACAAGGCATCCTACACGGTTGTTGACTTTTTCATTATTGTTTGATGATACTTAAATACATAAACAAACAACCTATATATGAACTAACAAATCAACTGTCAATGTATAAACTAACAACCAAACTGAAATTTAGTTTTATAACATCTTATTTTAGTGAAAATTTCTTTAAAGGCATTTGACAATGTTAAATACATCCTTGTAATGTCTGTTAACAATAAATGACAACAAGTAAATGGTATTATTTTTAACGTCAACCACGTCAAACTAAAGCCCTTTTCGAAACTGTTTAATAACAAGATTTGTTTGTTTCATGGGGAAGTCTGAGAGCTGTCAGCCAGGACATCTGATACAGCTGATTATTCAATAAACCAAAAGAACTGACGAAACCTGTTTTAATTTTGCAAATATGCTACTCCTTTTTTTCGAAGACTCAAACTAATGGCTTGTTGAACTTCTGATTATGACAGTAATAATTTAATTTCTTTAGAGCAAACTTATTTTTTGACTTGTAATAATACGATACAAAAATAGCCTACATTAATTTGCTAGTAATATCGTACAAATTATTTTATATACACATGATTAAGAATATAAATCCTCACAAACGCATATGGGATTTTTTTTTAATACAGTTCAATTTTTATAACTTAAACAGTTCATTTTGACACCACGCAGACAGTTGTTTATGAAATGATTTTCTATTTTTTATCATTTACAATAACTTAGAATATCAATTCAAGTATAATTTTTATGAACACTTATCTTCGGAGTTTAGAGTTGATATTTACTATCTGGTGATATTATATCCAATATTCATAAACATTATCTATTATTCACCATTATGATATCGTAGATATAAATGGATATGAGGGACAAATGACTGTAGATTTTTACTAATTAAGGTCGACTGTTCCTTAAAAAGAGCTGATTATTAATAGCCCAATAGCCAGAGCAATTAAGTGACCTACATCTTCAAGTGGAATACGAACTATATAGTATTTTCCTGATTTTCAACTAAGTGACAAGACCGATACTCAGTTCCTTTCCCTACACATCATCAAGACCCTGGCTACCAGCCAAAATGGACCGGAGTGACTTCTCTTGTAGTGTTCACGTCGATGGCAACCATTAAGCTGACGCTATGTCAGTATTATGAGGACCGAGTATCGAACCTATCGCCTACAATCTCCGCAACACTTTGTCCACAAGTAACTGGGTTACGACACTGCACCACTAGTGCCGATCGTGAAACTATTGTGTTTTTAAATAAGTTGTTAATTTAGTTGTAATAACAATTCGCTTTAAGAAGATATATTTGATTTGCTTACAGCACTTTACTGAAACCCTTAATAAGCAATTTATTTTTCGACTATTTCGGATAAAACTAAAAAATCCGTTAGTTGGAGTTAACGAGTAGACATAGAATCATAAAAATTGTATATCTAAGGTGGTAACTCAGATTTACCTCTTAGACTGAGAAATATTATAGACAATTTTTATCCTGGAACGAATGCACATTTTATTTAGGACCCACATATTATTCATTATACATTTATAAGACGCCAATCGTAGATATATGGGTGAATATGAGGGGTGAATGAGAGTGATGAGTAAAGAACAACGAGTGTAGTCGTTGTTACTATCTGAGTTCGACTTAGCTCAGAAAGGACTATGTACCTGTATCACTAGCCCAATAGCCAGGTCAACTATGGTACCTACAGCTTTACGTGGAATCCGAACCACGTAGTGTTTGTCTGATTTTCAGCTAACTGACAAGTCTGACATTCAGTTCTCTCCCCTACACAATATCTGAACCTTGTCTACCAACCAATATGGACACCCCCAACTTCTCTAGGATTTAAAGGTAATTGAGAAATAACATAAATACGTAGACATATAAATAACATTTGTAACCCGTGTAAGTAGTTTTTGGTCGTTGTATCGTGTACGTCGGTCTTATCGCCTATCTGAGCTTGCCCTTGTTACCTCGGAGAGAACAGTCTTTGCTTCAATCTTATTGCTATTGGAACATTTCAACATGTCTGACCTCGAATGACCGGATGTCTTCTACAGTTCTGGTATACTGTAAGATTTGTTATAATACCCACATTATTTTTCTATTTCATTTTTTACTGTACGAGAATGATAGTAACATTCTCTGGGTATACTACAGTAATACGCCAAACCGTCCACCATGTAGGCTTAAGTAAAAATAAATGTTGGTAAAATTGTATTGACCGGATTACACATCAAAATCCCGTTCTCAAAAATCAAAATTTATCTGAGTAATTAAAAATTATCAAAATAGAATTGTGAAAAGTTTTTTACATTGATTGTATAGCCTACTCTTCAAAATATTTATTCAGTAAATATTAAATTCGTCATTTCCTAATCAAGCAACTACCTGCTAATCAGTTGCATTTTCAAATAGTTTCACTGATTTTGAAACATTTCACAATACTTAAAAAAAACAATTATTCATTGAGTTAGATAGTGAACAGACACAGCTAAATAACAAAATATTATACCCGGTATTCTCATATAATAAAAGATATACTCAATAGAATATATTATCTGGTACTGGAATAAACATTTAGGCCAGCCGCACACTGAATCGAACAGAACAGAACGCGACAAGACCGAGGTTCTGTCACGTCTCGTCTCGTTCATTGGTGACC
Organism: Stictocephala bisonia; assembly: GCA_035578905.1. Taxonomy (NCBI): domain Eukaryota; kingdom Metazoa; phylum Arthropoda; class Insecta; order Hemiptera; family Membracidae; genus Stictocephala; species Stictocephala bisonia. The sequence goes on along the minus strand of JAQJVL010000212.1, from coordinate 878,946 downwards.
GCACACCAAATAGACAAGTCAAGACAGAACTCTAGCCGTCACGGAAGTTGTCTAGTTTCTCATTCTCGCTTGACACTCAAGAGTTGTTTGGTCATAAGAATGCAGTCCATTCAATTTTAAATAGTTAATCAGTCTCTTATTCGCTCCATAAAATAAGACACTAAAAACCTTAATTAGAGATTTTAATTTTATGATTTATGAAAAAAATAAAATTCAAAATTGATCAGTTATTGTTATAACAGCTAGTAACTCAATAAAATTCGTATTGATGGATTATAATTTTTATTTAATTACTTATGAACAAAGCCATATGTAGAAGCAATTATAGTAGTAATTTGAATAAAAATATAATTTCACAATGTTTGAATGTAAATCAATCTGTAGTAATTTTTACGACTTTGCTTTTAAAATGTATTTATTAATACATATATGTAGATATGACAATTTATTCACTTAGTCATTAAGTTATATGTTAATTAAAGTTAGAAAACATTGAGTTTCATTTTATTTTCTACTTTTTTATAAACGTATAAATGTTTTTATATTGACAAAACATATGAGTTTTTTTTAGTGCAGCAAATATTTAAAAAAAATTAAACTATAATAAAACAATGTAATGAAATAAAAAAACACACTAAATGATGTTTACATAATACAATTAACCCAAATAAAAATATATATAGCAATTATTCTCAAGGATTGCAGAGATTTTCTATGATGAAAAACTGTCTTCTTTTTTCTTGGTAAAGTGGGCCTACTGTCTGCAGCTGCACTGTTACATACGAAACAACAGCTATATTTATTGTACTTATACTATACGTTGAATTATTATTTAAGTAATTGTAATGTTTACATATCTCCTTCAACGCCCATTGTGAAAAGGACGTCTTGAATACTGTTGCATAATCCAACTGTTTTATTAGGACATGTTCTTTGCTGACGTGGTTCATTTTTTGCCCTCCTTTTTGAAGTCTGATTTTCCTCTTCTGATGTGCATTCTTCTTCACTTGAAGGCTCATAAGAATCAGTTCTAGAGTATGCCAAAATGTCATCTTCAATTTCACTGCCACTATTACCAGATTCATTATCACTTTCATATAGGATCCGTCCAATTTCGGAAGAATGTAGTGCCATTTGAAAGTAAAAGAGTTAAATAGTATTATAAAACTTAGAAATAAACTTATTGCTTAAAAAAATATAAATATAGAAAAAAGAACGTCTAAATATATTATATATTATAAAAAAACACGTAAAAACAACACACACTACAGTTATGAAAAAATTACACTAAGAGTATACATTCGTATAAATCACGACATACCACCTCCTGAGGATATATGCGACTGTCAATAAACGTTTCCGATGCGTGACTGACCTTTAAAAGAGGGAGAACATTAGATAGCAGTAATATGTTTGGAGAGGTAAATAGTATAATCAAATACTAAATGAACGATATTAATAACATTAATTCTGTATTATGGTGTTACTTTAGACTAGTTTATACAGAATTGTTTGGTACATAAAATAAAAACTTATTTACGTCAACAGCTAATGATAATCTTACACGTCATTGTTGTCTTGGGCCATATTATAAAATATTATTAAAATAAAAATAATAATAATATAAACCAAACATTAACTATAAATTAGGGGAGTTTGACGTGAATTAGTTCGGCTGTTATGTTGATATTATGCATTGTATATCTGTGTATCCGACATTCAGTTTTACCGTGGGATTGGTAGTGGCGCATGCGTAGCAAGTTTTTCGATAGCGTCTGGTCTCACGGTGAAAATTTGGAGACCTTCGCCAAGACGCCTTCATGTGGCTTTAGACGTCAGTTGACTTTTTTGTCGTGTTTAGGCAATGTGGGACTGCTCCATCTTAACCCATGCAAACATCTTTGCTAAAAGATGTCTTCGTCTTATCTAGTCGTGTTCTGTTACGTCTCGTTCGATTTAGTGTGTAGTAGACCTTACTAAACAGAAAATATACCTTGTCCATACAATAGAAAGTATACTCAATAGAATATATGGTCTTCGAAAAATAAAAATTTAATTAATATAATATACACGTTATTCAAATAATAAAATATTTATTCATTCAATACACTCGCGTCCTGCTTTATTGAACGGGAAAGTAAAACTGCAGACTCCCCACTGTTAATAATTAAATATTCGTATTTAATAATTAATAATTCTTATCGGACTGAATTGGTAGTTATATGGTTATTTATTTAATAGATGCAGTTCTCAACTGTCGTTATTTGGTGTGGTAATTCGCAACCTTTAAGAGCGCACAAATTAAGGTAATAAATTCCAATAAATACTCTAGAACCATGCGATAAGTTCCTATTGGAGGGAGGGGTTGTTAGTAAAGCTTTCTACGTCACTCACCTGCCAAGATCTGCCAGAACGCAACTATCAGTATAGCAAACAATAATCTACACATTTCCTCATTTAATATTGCCACAGCCTATCTAGAAGCCAACAAACAACAAACCTGTACAGTTCTACATAATTCCAATCGTTAAAGTCTCTTATATAGTTCATTAAACGATAAGTGATTGTGTAGGAACTGTCAGAGGTTAGTTATTATAAATTTATTACATCTTATGTAATAACATTTTATTCGTTTTATGTGCGGATCAAATAGATACCACCATAACTGGAACTAAAGATTAAATAGACACAGTAAATAAGCTGTGATCTGGCTTTTAATATACGTAGTGTTTTTATGTAGAATACTCAAGGATTTTCAACTGAAGTTAGGAGAAAGTTATATTCAAATTAACTTCATAGTAATTATCTTCACACAAATGAAAGTGATTATATGTTGGGAAAGTATACTTTCACGACAATATTATCTTCAATGAATTCAATTTTGAAATTCAAGTTTGAAAAATATTATAGTTTTAAAATTTTATCAAGAAAGTTATTTTAAAAAGTTGAATACATTTGTACTATGGATGTGTGTACAACAATGTTTGAATATAATAAACTATTATAGACTGCTCTACCTATAATGTGAATCATTTTCTACAAATCATCCTAAACATTGTATGTAATTAAACATCTGGAAATTTACTATTTATTTCAAATCTACACTTTTAATTTAACAAGATTTATGCTTCTTTAATTATGAGTATCTAGTGCTGTAATTAGTCGGTGAAAAGTGACCTTTTCATGTTTAGGATATGCTTTTAAATGTTTCATATCGAACGGTAGGAGTACTCATAAAATTTAACAAGCAATCTCTTGGTAGTCGACGACAATTTTTTTTCACCTTAAAACTGAGCCATGTCCCCCGGAATTTGCACCCCAGAGATCAGTCCCTCGCCCAAAACTGATCCAAGCACCCTGGTCTTTCCAAACTCCAGAGACAAGTCCCTCACCAAAAACTAAACCACATATTCCTAGACCATCCACTCCCAGAGCTATCTCTCAGCTAAGACTTAATTACGGGCCCCGAGCTTTCCGCCCCCCAGAGGTCCCTCACCCTAAACTGAGCCGCATCCCCCAGAATTTCCACCCCAGACATAAGTTCCTCACCCATAACTGAGCCACATCCCCTGGACTTTCCACCCAAGACAAAAAATCCCTCACCCAAAACTGAGCCACATCCCTGGACTCCCCCCCCCCCCCCCCGAGAAAGTACCTCACCCAAAACTGGGCCACATCGTCCAGACTTTTCACCCCAGAGACAAGTCCCTCATCCAAAACTGTACCACGTGTCCCGAATCATCCACCCCCAGAGACAAGTCCCTCACAAAACAGAGCCGCGTGCCCCGGACTGCTATCCCCGTAGACCGGTCCTTCAGCCAGAACTCCGCGGCGTCACCTCGTGGCCTCAGTCACCGCCGCCCGCCCGCTCGTGCCATAGCCTCGCACGCCGGCAGTCGCTGACACTCACTCGCGCACGCGCAAACTCGTATTCCAACAGTTTGAACGTGTCTGAAAAAATTGCAAAATTATGAAAACGACGCGTTAAGTTACTTTGGAAATCTGTGATGTGCTCAACTCTGTAATTTTGTGATATTCATTTTTTTTATGTAAGTAAACAAACATTTCTATACTAATCTATTATACATAAACTGATCCTACTTAGCTAAATATTATAGGGATAAAATTAAAATTACATCATATATCTCTTTTGTTGTATTGACGATTTATTAAAACAAAATAATATTTTGATTTGTTTGTATTAACGCAATGGGTATTGGTTGCACTACTTTTTTAGTCTTATACATTTATAGTGTTAAAGCAATCTTATTTGAATCGATGAAATAATATTAATAGTTTTTTAAACATTGAAAATAAACATTAAAAAAATATCTTTTATTTTAAGCGGTGTGCACAGCATTTAAATAAATATAATTGATTTGTCTGTCTATTTACCAATAATGATCACTGTTATTTGTTTATTGATTATTGTTTTCAAAATTAAATTTATATTATCTGTTACCTTAATAACGAAGCATATTTATCCATGTCTATCCAGTATTCTTCACAATATTTCAAGCACAAAATGGGCCCTTTTATAAGTCATTATTATTATTATTATTATTTTTGCCCATAAAAAACTATTACATCAACATTTAACAGAGTAGTTCACAGCAAATTAAAAGAAATTACTACCTTAAAAATTGTATATGGCTTTTATAAATATAATTTATCTTTTTGAAGTAATTAAAATTTTTTTTAACAAATAAGTTTTGTTAATATTAGATTTTAAAATATATTGATATTATGTTTAGACGTAAACAATACTTCACACCCAGAATTATCAATATAAATATTCTAGTATTTATACAAGTAGAAAATAATAAAACAAGATTTGGGATTTCGGTAGTAACAAGAAATATGTGTGCCCACTATTAAAATAAATATTGTAATATTTTTTACCATTTGAAATAATATTAAGATAATCAGCCAGAATACGATATTTCAAATTCATTAAAATTATTCTGCTTCCGTAGTTTTATATTGTTTTCATAACCTATTATGTTAAATAAATAAATAAAAAGAAAGATATATATGAGATGAAAAACTACTATGTGTTTTTAAAAAGGAGACCGTCCCCTTTTAAAATAAAACTTATAATATGTATCTGCAGTTTGGATTACAGAAATCTTAAATTGTTGCTTTTCTTTCAACGATAAATCCTGTTTGTACAATGCTAAGGATTTTACCATTTTACCTTCCGGTTGTATTGGATTCATATTAATAATTTCTTAATGGATGATATAGACTACTTATTATATACCTATAAATTATAAAAACTAACGGATTTATCCTAAATTAAACACTCACGCTATTAAAAAATATTATTATATTGAATGCTGTAAATCCATACCTCCATCAAAGTGGGTGAGGCATGGATTTAATGCATCGGTATGAATGCAGTTTGATTTTATTAAGTTAATTTATAAGTTTATTAGATTTTATAAATATAGGAAATTGAATTTTTAAGTTTAAAATTATGAACCTTTTCCATTCATTCACTACCACTACGTTGGTAAGGTTATGTTAGGTTTGGTTAGGTTTAGTTAATTTATGTTAGGTTTGGTTTAGGTATGTTAGGTTAACCTCAGTTATGGTCTGGCTGTGAATTAACAGAAAAGATTCAAAATTATTATTTATTTCTATAATTTCTTTTATTGGTTGTTTCACTTTGTAAATTGAGTTTTGTTTAGGTTTAGTTTATTTGAGGATTATATTTTACGTTGTTTGTATGGATTTATATAAGGTTGAGTGAAAGAGAGGACTTGATAGTCCTTTTGAGTTAATTGATATGAGTTAGTTAAAAGTTAGTCTGTTTTAATTTTAAAATGTTCTTTTCATGAACATTTTAAAAACACTTTCTTGTAATTATACAAAAAAAGCAGTTATTTTCTACTTTATCAGTTATTAATAATAGTCCAATAAAGCTTGAGGAAAGTACGTAAAAGTACAAGTCAATGTCACAAACACGAATTTGTTACGATATAATAACAGTATATACAGTTGAGCATAGGGATTTACAAAGGAACGAAACTGGTGTTCACCATAAAATATGACATTTTGAACTTATTTTGTAATAATTTTGTATTGTATGACTTAGACTTCTTTTGTATTTCTAACTAAATGTTATTTGCTTAAAAACAATTGTTAAATATATGACTTCTTGTAGATAAGTGACTATTTGTCGGCACTAGTGGCGCAGTGCTGTAACCCAGCTACTTGGAGACAAAGTGTTGAGGAGATTGTAGGCGATAGGTTCCATGCTCGGTCCTCTTAATACCAACACGGTGTTCACTCAATGGTTGCCATCAACGTGGACACTACTAGAGAAGTCTGGGGTGTCCATGTTGGATGGTAGTCATGGTTTAGACGCTGTGTAGGGAAGAGAACTGAGTGTCAGGCTTGCCACTTAGCTGAAAATCAGATCAACACTGCGTAGTTCGGATTCCACATAAAGCTGTAGGTCCCTCAGTTGTCCTGGCTATTGAGCTATTGATAAATAGCTTTTTTGAGGAACAGTCGACCTTAGTTAGAAACAACACTCGTTCATCTAGGGTCTACACTATTCTTCATCTCTCAAATTTGTCCATATCTTGATGATCGGCGTCTTACTAGTGAAGTAGTTAAATATTGTTGGGATAGATGGTTAGCTATGCTGTTAATAATACCAAACTTAATTTTCACTGGTATTAAAATCTTAAAGCTCGTTCAAAGCTAACCATTTGTAGATCAATAGTATACGGTACTTTCCATTTTATCAAGGTTCTCTGCACCTTGTCCTGCATAGTTAATGCACAAACACATTCTCACCGAGGTACCGGCTCAGTTTGTGCCTGTAGGAAGACATTGGCCTAGATCAGAGAGGTTTTATAGTCTGGTATAGGCAATTTGTACATTTCTAATGCCTTCTAAATCCCCTGACAGTAAATATAAATTTTCCAAGTGAGTTTATGTTCAATTGGCATACGTATGAAATATAAATTAAATTTATTTAAAATCTTTTTTTATTTGAATGAAGAATGCTATTAAGCCTTCACTCAAAAAGAGATTCAGCCTAAATAAATAGGTTTTTGGAAAAACGTGGTTTTTTTATAGCTTTTGTTTCAGATTTGAGACGCGTTAAGTCTTATCGTATTTAAAACCATCAACACGCCTGAATAGTCGGAGTAGATAAACTAAATTTATTTATGTGACGACGTTCAGAATATTAAATTTATATTTATATAAAAGCCAAATTCCACCGACTAATTGACTCACTCACTCATCACGAAATCTCAAAACCACCGAAAAGATTTACACGAAATTTTAAAGGAAGTTAACTTTAATATCGAAGGGACCCACTAAGAAACGATCTTTTGAAATTCCATTCCTAAGTAGTACAAACAGCCCTTTAAAATTTCCTTTTTTTCTATAAGAATAACATTGGGTTGATTTTAGCAGATTAGTATCAGCTGTTTTGTAAATTAAACTGTTTATTTTGTATGTTTGACACTATCCTATTGACGAATTAAGAGTTTAACTTCAGCTATTGAACAAAAACAAATGAAATGAACACGTTTGAAATAGGCTAAGTAATACCACTGGGCATTTATACTAATAGGTAGCAATGCAAGTAGTGTGAGTGAGATACTGTAAATAAATGTAATATTGTGGTTTTTACGTTATACAGTTAATCTACTTATTTTTAGTCAAAAGTCACATGCCGAGACTAAAGGCCGAGGTGTATCGAGCACAGTGAGAGTCGGGGTTCGGACGCGAAGCATGCAGGGGTGTCCTCTAATAAGATTATAAAATATAGAAATAGTATGAAAATGTATTCGTTTAGTGTCCTGTAATCATTGTTTTGGTTGAAGCATTCACTATGTTGAAACAATCAAAGTGAAATTAAAATTAACACAAATTAACAATCAAATTAATACTGAGTAGAGAGCTAGAGCAATCATGTGGTTAGGATATAACCCTTAAAGTCAGACTGGTAAACCTAACTTACATCACTGTAGCATTTATTAAGGATGATTGTAATATAAATAAAGAAGGCATTACTAAGTCGTATAGTTAGTTACAATGCTGAACCTTGAGTTGGCAGATGTAAAATATTAATGTCTTTCTGAAGGAAGTCAGGTTTAGAGGTGTAAGTGATAAAATCATTTATGATTCGTATAAGTGAGTTTGTGGGTGACGTCAGTTTGGCATGTTCGTAGTAACCTGATCGGCCATATCATGGACATTACTAATCACAGCTGATGTAATACCAATTAACGATTGTTGTTTTATAAGTGTTCGCAGTACTAAGTGTGGTTGTTACAACCAAAGCACGAACGTAATAGCTTTTATTACTAAACAATCATAAAAACAAAACTTCTTTGCCATTATAATGTATAAGGTGTTTCTTTTAAAACGCAACCCTATTTACAAGTACAGAAAATGAAGGTTTGAGATAGTTACAAGTTCATAGGTTGGTAGCCCTGGTTCCTCTCCTTCCTTGGCTATCAGCTGATTTACATTGTTGCATTGTTGTTCACTTTATTTGGGTTTCGTGCAATGTAATTAAGTTGAGGTTATAAACATGGTTTTGAGCAAACACCAGCGATTGTTTTTTGTGGAGGAATATTTTAAAACAAAATCGTTTGTTTTATGTCAAGATGCTTTCGAAAAGTATTCTGAACCCATCGTTAACAATTAACTATATATATTGTTAATCGTATGTACGTTACTGTATTGAAATTCAAACCATTTCAAATCATGGGTTGCGTTTTAAAATAAACACCCTGTACAACATGTAAAATGAAATTTGGTTCACTTTTTTTGACTGTTTGGCATGACATGATATTGACAGGATCTACAATGAATCGATTCAGTTGGAAATCGATCGTTATATATTTAAATCTAATTTTCACCAATGAAACACATTAGACTAATTGAACTATGATTATAGACGTGATATATAATGCTAAGAAGTCTATAATCAAACAGACATATTAGAAAAATACGGATCTAATCGGATGCATGGCAGCTATAATTCAAAATGCTCCATATACTAGCGTAAAGCGATATTTTTAAGGAGGGCAATAGGTGAGGATATTTTACAACAATTGCTCATATTTCTTTGTTAGGTTATGTTGCGTTTAGTTAAGTTAGATTTGTTAAATTAAGTTTCTTTAAATAAAATAAGTATTAGTTAAGTTTTAGGACGTTACACAAATTTCGTTATTTAAGTTAGGTTAGGTTAGCCATGTTTAATGTATAATTACAATAAAAAACTCATTGTGTATGATCTTACATCATTATTTAGACCCTAAACGAATTTTCAATTTTTCTGACATACAGAGTAATAAGAAATATAAAAAAATACAGAACAATTACATTTTGTAAAATAAATCAGATTAGCTTATAATGATAAGAAGGAGTCAGTTTTTGTACCATCCATACGTATTCTATCTACAAATAAACATTCCTAAAACAATCTACTAAAACATTTTGGAACCATGAGTAACTTTGGATTTCGATATTGACAGCTAGAAGAGGATGGGATGAGAGGGGCTGTGCTGGTGTGAGAAGTACTGCTACACGACACAATGCTGGACAGATCCTCCCAGCCACCCCACGTATACATATGTAAATACTAGGAATTCGATTTACGGAGTCCCAGCTTCGATACAAGATTCGAAATAAGTCGGAACACCACTTCATATGTCATTGAGTGAAATATGAAAGCAAGCCCCTGTGAACATGAAGAATGAAAGAGGAAAATTATTTTCCTTAAGTTATGACAAATTTAAGGAAAATAAATTATTAAAAAAAAATCTAGTTTCACGTGATTCTATAATACAATCACTACCAAGATTAGTTAAGTTTTAGTTTACTGGTTTACTTCTTAGCAGCTTTTAAAATAATTTTGAAGTGTTTTTGTGTTTATAAAAATTGTAACTTTGTATGAAACGTCACCTGATTGTTGAGAAATATGAAGCTGTATAAAAAGGACCAGTAATTTAATATTCAACACATGTGTTGAAGTTGCTATTTAAAGGCACACGCTCAGCTGTATCGATAGACAAGACTAGAGAGTACAAGGTGACCGCTTGTTACTGAACATACCTCATATTAAAAGTCCAAGCTTGTCACTAAGCGAATCAAATCCACATATACTTTATAATTTATCCTTATAGAGAGCAGGAAGCTCTCATTTCCCGGTATATGTAAAGGCACAGGCTAAGCTGTATCGTCCCTACCTAGATAAAACTAGAGAGTACAGGTTGACCGCTAGTTATTGCACATACGTATTGCAGGTCCAAGCCTGTCACTAAGCCAATCCAATTCACCAATACCTCATAAATTGTCCTACTAGAGAGCAGGTGGCTCTCATTTCACGTTATAGTTAAAGACTCACGATAGGTGTCACCACTTAGATATGTCTAGAGTGAACCAGTTGACCGCTAGTTACTGTACTGACCTCGTACTGAAAGTCAAAGCTTGTCTCTAAGCCAATCCAATGTACTAATACTTATGGTGATTGGACTTCTGGAGAGTAGGTGGGTGGCTCTCATCACATGGTATGTTTCACCCCTGTATGAAATCTACCTTTCAACACCCATAATTAGTCATGTAAAACTATTTCATTTAAGGAAGTTCAGAAACTGCCAGTGTTTACTCATTTACTAAACATGCAAAAGGATTTGACGTCCTACTTGGCAAAGTACTTATGTTTACTTGGCAGATAGCGCTAGTGTCCCATTTTATTTACATGGCAAAATAATAATCACTTTACTTACTGCGTGATAAGTGAATTAACGGTGTGGTTGTCATTGGCATTTTACCAGGATAGTTTAGAGTTAGAGGACACCCCTGCGCTCGCACGTTTCATTCAGTGCGGCGTTGGCAACTAATCGACTTCCTCTATATAGGCCACGTAATGAACAGCTTTGCTCATTTTTCTTCCTCAGCATTTGACCTAGGCAAGAAACACTCTGTCGTAGGTAGAAGAAAAATTACTACGGCATTTACAAACATCAACCTTGCCACGAGCTGCACTTCCAACTAATAACATATACTAATTATATAAACCTGTTTATTTGCCATTCTCGACGACTTTAGTTTAAAGTTATGTGAGCAACCTTCCTAGTGTTCTATTAATTTATGCTGAAACTGACATTTTATTTGATTTACTTGTTATTTGATTATTGTTGGTGCCTACAAACAGTACATTTTTACCTTATTTACTACTTTATATAGCATGCCTATGATGGAAAAGTTTGTTTACTTTGTAATCACACCGATCTTTTTTGTAACATAACATTTGTTGAATTGAGCATTTTACATCTTAAAGTGTACCAGATAGGCTTATCTTTAATCGGTGTTTGTTCATACCAATTGACAGCCCCATAAACCTGCAAAGCAATCTTTTGAATTCGAGAACCGCTAATTCACTTTGCACTAAGCTACGATGGTGATTACTGTGGAACTATTTAAATGCAGCGATTAGATCGAGATTCAAGTAATTGGATATGCATATTCAATGCACAAGGCAGGTGGTAACCTCTTACAGTATGTGGTGGATCAGGTGACTTCTAGCGTGAGAGCGAAGCGAACGAAAATTGCTGCTGGGCACATCGTAGGAAGCAGTAACAACGGTTATGGTGGCATACAATTAGATGTGCCGTTCATAAAATTATCTTTGTACTGTAACAAAACCACTACTCGTTTTGTAAGCACTCGTGCGTAATGCAAGCAAACCTATGTACGTCTATATATTGTATAGAAGTTTGATTGTATTTTTGGGTTATTAGTAAATTGGTTTGCTTACATTACGTACGAGTACTTTCAAAATGAGGGAGACTACACAAACAAGTACTTACAATATCCCACTTGAGACTCAAAAACACACGAAACTACACCACACAAATCCCACTTGAGGCACCAAAACACATGACTCTACACCACCCAAATCACACTTGAGACACCAAAATATACACAGCACTACACCACCCAAATCTCACTTAAAACGCCAAAACACAGGACACTACACCACCCAAATCCCACTTGAGACACCAAAACACATGACATACACTACACCACCCAAATCCCACTTGAGACACCAAAACACATGACACTACACCACCCAAATCCCACTTGAGACACCAAAACACATGACACTACACCACCCAAATCCCACTTGAGACACCAAAATATACACCACTACACCACTCAAATCCCACTTGAGACACCAAAACACACACCACTACACCAACCAAATCCTACTACAGACCTCAGAACATACGACACTACACCACCCAAATCCCACTAGTGACCCCAAAACACACAACACTACACCACACAAATCCCAATAGAGACCTCAAAGCATACGATACTACATCTAGCAGATACCTAATAGTACATAGTTTGAACACTCTCATGTATACAAACGTCCTCTCAAGTGCCATTTTCAGATACACTGAATTCCCTTTATAACCTTACATTTGGGCCCCTCCCCCACGTAGTTCACGAGTCTCCTCCCATATATCAAAGGTAGTATACCCGATATTTGAACTGCAATTGCTCCCTGGCTAATCGACCATCCAATATGACTCTATGACTTTAAACTTCTGAACATAAACATTCCTAGTATCTTGCATTGGCATTTATGTATTACTGCGAAGTCTGTCTACGTCTTGGGAAAACTATCAAACTGCCGGCGACTCTTATGTGAGAGGGAAGAAGGAGTTGTGGACAGATAAGGGAGAGGGAGACGTGTAATTTCAAAAGGACTCGCACATAGTTTGTGCAGTTAAGAACGGCAGTTTATCGCGTGCGACTGCATTGCGCTGTGGGCGACAGTATTTCCTAGCACACCGATCGCATGACTGTCGAAGGTCTGAGGACTCTTGGTGGTATGCGTTCTAATGGTCACTGGCGCGACAAGATCAAAGTGCCCAGGTGGATGCCATAAAGTCCAGCAGACAGTTCAAGGATAACATTAGTAAACATGTACTAACATTAGTAGTATCAGTAAATATGTAATTAGATTATGTAAAAACAAAACAAATATCCAAGATGATTGTATTCGTATTGAATACATTGATTATTTATTTATTAAAAGCATTATTTAAAATATCAGTATCATTCACCTTGAACTGTACTTAATAAGTTACTCCACCTCACCTTGCTAAGATCAATTGTCTGTGGGGAATGGGCATAGTAATGTTAAAAATCTACCTCTCCTAACAAAAATTGAATAAACAAACCTGTTTTGTCTGAAAAATTAAGGGAGCATCACACTGTTACCACCTAACGTGTGAGGGTGTGTGAGAGGTGCCAATACCACTGTACGTAGATTTCAACGCCACTGTAATTGTATGGGTTGGTCAATACCACTGTACGTGTATGAGTGGGTGGGTGGGTGGTATCAATACCACAATACGGGAATGAGTGGGATGGTATCAATACCACTATACGTGTATAAGTGGCTGGATCGTTTATCAATACCACAATATATGAATGAGGAGTATTTGGTATGTACGTGCATGAGTAGGTGGTATCAATACCACTGTACGTGTATAAGTGGGTGGGTGGATGGTATCAATACCACAATACGTGAATGAGTGGGTAGTATCAATACCAGTGTACGTGTATGAGTGGCTGGGTCGTTTATCAATACCACAATATATGAATGAGGAGTATTGGGTATGTACATGCATGAGTAGGTGGTATCAATACCACTGTACGTGTATAAGTGGGTGGGTGGATGGTATCAATACCACTATACGTGAATGAGTGGGTGGTATCAATACCACTGTACGTGTATGAGTGGGTGATATCAATACACAATACGTGAATGAGTGGGTGGATCAATACCACTTTATGTGTATAAGAGGGTCGTATCAATACCACTGTACGTGTATGAGTGGTTGGTATCAATACCACTGTACGTGTATGAGTGGGTGGGTGGATGATATCAATAGCACTGTACGTGTATGAAAGGGTGGTATCAATACCATTGTACGTGTATGAGTGGGTGGTATCAATACCCCTGTATGTGTATGAGTGGTTGGTATCAATACCACTGTACGTGTATGAGTGGCTGGTGGATGGTATCAATACCCCTGTATGTGTATGAGTGGGTGGTATCAATACCCCTGTATGTGTATGAGTGGTTTGTATCAATACCACTGTACGTATATGAGTGGCTGGTGGATGGTATCAATACCCCTGTATGTGTATGAGTGGTTTGTATCAATACCCCTGTATGTGTATGAGTGGTTTGTATCAATACCACTGTATGTGTATGAGTGGGTGGTATCAATACCCCTGTATGTGTATGAGTGGTTTGTATCAATACCACTGTACGTGTATGAGTGGCTGGTGGATGGTATCAAAACCCCCTTATGTGTATGAGTGGGTGGTATCAATACCACTGTACGTGTATGAGTGGCTGGTGGATGGTATCAATACCACTGTATGTGTATGAGTGGTTGGTATCAATGCCACTGTACGTGTATGAGTGGTTTGTATCAATACCACTGTACGTGTATGAGTGGCTGGTGGATGGTATCAATACCCCTGTATGTGTATGAGTGGGTGGTATCAATACCCCTGTATGTGTATGAGTGGTTGATAACAGTACCACCGTAAGTGTAAGAGTCGGCCAATACCACAGTAAGTATATGATGGGTGGACGAGAGGGTCAATACCAATGTTTTTTGTTTTATTTATTAGATCGAAGGCAACAGTATATCAGACTCATTAACTGACCAGCAAAAACTGTAATCCGTAGGTTCCAACACAAAAAGTTACCTGAAAGCACAAAAACTGTTGATGACCTACTAACCAAGACACCGTTTACTGACTGGTGTTTTTCTGTTTATACTTTATTGGTTGTTTACAGGTACATTGAACCAATGTAAAAACCGGTGCTTCTACTGTTTTGAAGTGGTGAGATTTGCAACTCTTTAAAAAGTCTTGTCATAAATACGTAAAAATTATTTAAATTGGCGATTGTATTGTTCGCGTATTTTATTTAATTATGTATGATGTATTATGTAAAAATGAATCGCTGTAAGTAAAGTGTACTAACAGTAGTCGTAATAAGAGATCGTTGTATTGTGTACAAGGAATATTTCACCACAAATATTCTAATTGAATATTTTTGTAAAATGAAACAAAATCAGTTGGAAAACAATGTCAGGGGGCACTAAATACACTAACCATATAAAGCATGTTATTATTTTAAATTCATATAAGCGTGGAACGTTTTAAGAGTCTGTAGAGGATGTCGGAAGTAGTCAGCCATGTAGGTTTTAATCCCATAAGAATAATGTTGTTTTTAAACCGGACATACAATCACACGTATCCAAATTAAACGGATATTTTTAAACATATTTTTTAAAATTGCATTTGATCAAGAATGAAATTGCACGTAGGAATTCCTTTGTGAATTCCTAATTAGTTGTATAGAAAAAAATATTTAGATTGTAGTTTTATATTTTCACCTATTTTGTAAAGCTAGGCTTATGTATGAAAATATTGAAAACAAAACCAAATGCACAATATGATAACGTTAAACATGACACCTCATACACAACTTTTGGTCAATAAATAACGAAAATATATTGATTCGCAGATAACATTGTTCTAATGAGATTAAAACCAACATGGGCGACAGCCTCTGGAGACTCTTAATTTGTGTAAGCATCCAAACTCGAGTGTCCAAACTTTTGTCAAGGAGAGTATACGTGGAAGACGACCAAACGAATGTTTTATGTTATGGGTTGTTAGTTGTTATTAACTATTAGTATTTTCTCTACTTAAACTGTAAGTATGTCAATACATTCTGATATTTTCAGACTAAAACTCTGTAAGTTTAGTAGGCTTTTATCTTGTACTTTAACAGGGCGTTCAACACAACTCTTTACTAAATATTCCTTCTTAAGTTGCATTTAAAATCTGTTAATCAGCAATATAACTTTTTTCGGTCTAGGTACATCAATTGCTTTCAAAGTATATCGGACAGGAGTGAGAATGGCTACAAATTGTCGTAGAAAACTTTTAATGAGAGATAAATAATTTCCTTTGTTGATTTTTAATCGGACTACACTAGCCGACAATTGATTATGACATTATTAACCAGCGTAAATCAATTACATGCAAATTAGATCTCAAGATAGTGAGGATCAATGCCAATTTTGGCGGCAAAACCATCCGAGGGGAGAGAAATGTTCTGCAAGCTAATTAGATGTTTAGGCTACGTGACTGTGCCGTAACAATGACTTGCCCTGAAATCATTTCCTCTCTGTATTCGCAGGTTGATTAGTGAATCAGCACCACAGCAAACATCACTCGTCCTGCCTTCCTAGTTGCTGCGATCTACCGCCAGGAAGCGCTGCCTGGCAGACACGATATGTTTTGTCACTAATACACCCAAGGTTCGAATCCACAATTGAACGTACGTTTTTATTCCGCTCGTTAAATAAAAGTTCACGCTAAAACCTTCGGCCTATGAGAACTGGCGAGTGAAATTAAAAAGTTAATCAATAAATATCAATAAATAATAACGGTAGATAACTAATTTACATTTTATCGTTGTAAAAATGATTTCCAAACCTAGTGTCCCAGTTCTAAATGGTAAAATATTTTCAAGTATTTTTATTTAATTCCTTTTTTATAAAATAAGACAAGCTTAAAGTAAATTTCAGCAAATATTTGTTTCAGAAATATTTTTACACATATTGCGTATGTTTTTACTCCACTCGTTGAATAAAAGTTCACGCAACAACTTTCGATCCAAGAGAACTGGTGAGTGAAACTAAAAATAGATAATTAATAAATAATAACCTTAGCTAATTAATTTATGTTCTATCGTTATAAAAATGAGTTACCAAGTTACATGCGGGAAATATTTTCAAGTGTTTATATTTATCAATTTTTTTATAAAAAAAGATATGCTTAGCGTGAATTAGAAAATATTTGTCTCAGAAATATTTTTACATATTTTAGTAAATAATTATTTACTAATACAAAAATAGTACCCTTATACATAGTATTAAAAGAACACCACATTTACCTTTAAATCATAGGTTCTGTAAACTAAACTCAATTAAAGAACATAATTTAGTATTACGTAACTCAAACTGTCCATAAAGCAACTTTTAGTCATTAAATTATCGTTAGTTCAATGACTAAAAATTACTATGTTGAACTGGTAAAGAAACCTTAATACATTGTTCTAGAAGATTTTAATTACTTTCATAGAGACTGATATCCCTCCCAATAGCGAATTATACAATGAAACTTACAAATCCTCAATATAGTCGGAAATATGCTAGTAGGCTATAGATTACAATGTAATTATGATCAAAAATAATAAAATCCCAATATTCTCAAAGCTATTACAAACATCCTCAACATTGTTAAGAAAACAACAATGAAATCTGTATCTTACCATCTACTGGTCGTTATAGAAAAAATTACCCTTAACAATCCACAATCTTCAAATAACGGCTCATGGGATGATTTCTTCCTCATATTTACTCGCATACAACCATCCACTTGAAGTCGTTTCCTCGCTGAAGATGCAGAATCATGCTCCAAATTACTCCCTGAGGAGTCGCGACTCTGCTCGTATTTCTTGCTCCCATAACTGTTCCACACATGCAATCCTTTCACCTGCTGTGATGTTCAATAAAGTATTCAACTATCGAGGTATACACTGTACCACTGCACAAGGTCATAAACTGGACGCGACGTTGTCAGATTGCCAAACTCACGTGATACGGTGCCACTAGAAGGTGACGTGACAATTATACGCCTTCTTGATAGGGAACCGTCAAAGGTAAACTCTAGTATTCCCTACAATAGGTCTCCTGCTCGCCTACAGGACATTTTGTCCTTCCAAGGAGGTCGTTAGTTGCATACCTCGTAAAAGCAGAGAAAGCTCATAATAGTCTGGAGCATATATATGAATTGCAACAGCATAAAGTGGCGTTACTTCGCCATAAACAAAGCAGGCTATAAATGTGTGATTATAATACGATACGGAATAACCTCAGAGCACAGAATATGTTGAAAACATAAATAGGCACTAAATTAAATAATACACGTTGGATACATTGTTAAGCCTGACAGTCAGGCACATCACAAACTGATTCTGACGGAGAACAATTAAAGCTTCATACAATAACCTTAAAAGACAAAGTAAGTGAGACATAGTTAATTGCCCAAACTGTGCCATGGATTGAACTAAAATTGGATATTGACTTTGTTATAAAGACACAATTTCATCTATACTTGCCATCAAATTATTTTAACATTTAAATAAGTGGGCTGTTACTAAATGGCGCTTACTACGAAACAGTCGAATTTAGTTAGTAAACAGACTACACAGCCACGCATACACATACGGTAGTACTGTCTCGTCCACCCACCCATACACGTAATGTGGTATTATTATAAAGTTATAAAGTGAGATAGATCCCATCTGGTACTAAAAAAATATGTATTATAATACAGATAAAGTTCGTATTTGCCATCTGAGCCAATGTTTTTGTAACGGTATTTTTAGCATTATAGCGTATTTGGATTCAATTATAAGTTTTTCTTCTCATACATTCGTTGCATCAGTTGTCAAAACGTAGTTTAAATAATAAATTGGAAAAAAAATATTAACAGCCTATGAAATACAACCTCTTTATCAAATGTACATAATTTAAAAACTATTTACATAAACATATTTACTATTTGAGTGATTTAAATATAATGAAAATCTAACTTATTTTTGTGATAATTTCGTTATATTTGACCTAGTTCTGAAACATACATTTTAATATTGATCTCTTACTGTTGGTCAACATGGTCATACTTAACTAAGTTTGAGACTCCTAGAAATTATGTTTCTTCTAAATAAAGTAGTTTAATATTAAGTGAAGTTTACTAAGAATACAAAAGTTTTTAAAGCATTAAAAAAAATTTAAAAATTTACTAACTGAGATTTCCCAAGTTGGAATGGTAAGCCCCAAACATTGCAATAAACAATAGTATATTATTTAAGTCCAAGTTGTTTACAATGGAAGTACGCACGTAAACAAGAAAGTCAAATTAAGTATAATTTCCTGTGATTCAACGTCTGTGTCCCAAGACTTCCATTCAGATGTCAATCTGTGGAGGTGTAATAGACGCTCTTGACAGCAGTTGCCATTACAGCGTCAAGGTCAGCCAACAATGGCCACAAGGTCACGGTCACGGCATGTTTCGCCTTGACCTTGTCACGCCGTGATCCGTCATAACCATTTCAACCTACCCATCTTTGGGCGTCTGGTCGTTCTAACCTGTGCTGAATATTTAACTAAAATTAACAAGATAATTACTGACAAGACATAATCATATTGATTAGTTCATAAAAGAGTAAAATATTAAGGAGTGTTTGTAAATTTTAAAATAAGAGTGTCCAAATTTAAAAATTACCAATGAAAAAACTGTCTATATTTTAAAAATTTCATTTAATTTATAAGTATATTTCGGCATTTATTTCTTATGCCGTTTTAAGACTTTAAAAGTAGCACGCTTCTTTAGCTGTTTTTTCCAAATGTACAAATGTTATAGTTAAACACTAAAAGAAGTAAATAAAAAATAAATTTATAAATTAGGCTTAAGCGGCCGGTGTCTACCGCTTATGACTAGAATCTAAATTTTTTGGTGACAACCGCTTCAAGAATGTCACAATTAAATATTATTTATCTTCATAACTAAATATACAATAAATATAAACACAAAATAAACAAATATAAATACAAAATAAATATAAACAATAATAAAATAAGTAAACATAAACAATAAATAAAAAAATATAAAAAAATATAACCTTAGTGCACTGCTCGATGAATTGTTTCTAAGATGTAAAAGTTAATCTCAGGTTAACTGTAATAGAATATTATTTAAATATTGTGTGAATAGTATAAGTGCACGTTTCTTAATATTTTATTTTAGTTAGTATTTTGTTTATTATTATCAAGAATACAACATAAAAACAAAAAAATTTAATCTAGATATATTATATCCCCTATCTTAGAAGAGTTTAAAATTACCAATAAGTTGTATCAATTATAAGATTTATGAAATTTAAAAATTAATGTGTATTATATATGTTAATGCAAAACTTGTATTCTTTAAAATTTTTAACTGCTAATAGCATAGCTAGAGGGGTTTTTCTAAAGTGAGGCCGATAACCTATACCCTCTTTTACCTTACTCCACCCATTCCAAATAAATTATTGAGCTGAGCGGGAAACTTATTTTACTTACCTAACTTAGAACAGAGGAAGGGAGAGAAAAGTACAGCTAAAGGTGAAAATTACTTATAAAAACTAACAGTCAAGGTCAGGATTCGAACCTGCGCTATCAATATGATTTAAATTATTGTGCACTATCCCTTAAGTAAAATGTACTTTAGCCTAAAACCACTTCACCACCGGCTCTCCCAAAAACAAATACATTATGGTATGTTGTGATCCATGATCACAAATTAAGATTTTGTGTGGTAGCTACCGTAAATGGGAAATCACATATTCGTTACAGTCCAGCTACCAGGTTTGTTGCTCGTTTAGAACTACCAGGTACGAACAGCTTTAAAGATTTACTGTGGACACGAACAACATCACCTCCTAACATCAAATTTAGCTTAGGCACTCATGGGTGTTGTTAATTATTAGTAGTGTACCGAGAAAAGTTGATACGAAACAATTAAAATCATGTGATAAAATGTAACGTGATACAGAACTACCTGATAAACAGCATTATTACAAACTAGCCATGTAATCGTTGTTCAGAGTACTTCCATCAACAGTCGGTAAATTATAATTTGTCCTATATTTTTATGTACTTTTATACAATCTGTGGAGTGGGGTAGGTGGGGACAGTGAGGGAGAGAGAGGAGAGGGAAACACGTTGTATGTGTGTTAGTGAGACAGGCTCTTTGCTACTCCTAGCGATAGCTGTTGTGTAATATAGAACTAAATTCCTTCGAGTGCTCAACTGGGCGTCTGAATGAACACCGTTAACTAAAACATTCGTCACAGAAACTAGGCGATACTTCAATTTACTCTTTACAACAGTTATATTACTTTAGAATATTTATCTTATTATCTGAAACAAGCCACGTCCGGACGATTATTTTTTGATCCAAGGATTTTTAATTTTTTCTTTTGGTTTCCGACTACAATAAATCGATTGGCACCGGTCTTAACCCTAGGAAAATTCTGATTTTTGCCCCAGAGGCTCCTAGACGTCCCGTGTCATCGACTTCTAACAGAAAAAAAAATTAGAACCATTTACTACTTCTAGCAGAAAGTGGAGTATCAATCACATTATAACATTAAATTTTGGAAGATAAAACATTTAAGGGCTCTGCCCCCCCTCTAAATAAAATGTATGCTCAAAAAGCAAAGATTTCAAAAAATGTTAAACTAATACACCCAAATGTGATATCGAAATAAATATATTCGTCTCCTAATTATTAATATTCCATCAGAGTTTAGAAAAAAACTATGTGCATGTATGGGCTTCAGTGCCCCAAAAACCAAAATTCATGGTCATACTGCTTAAGGATCCTGGTGAGGGCGTAGGCCGATCTTCCTCACGAGGCTAGAAATGTAAAGTAAGCTTCATACAATCTACTTATAAACAAACTTAACAGCCCATGTAAATGACTTACAACCTGGATAACTATAAATTATATTTACGTAGACTTTAATAGTTAGTAATTTCTTACTATAACACTGTTGTTCCAATTGCTGCTCGGTTTAATGACGTTTGGTGTGAAATGACGTAATCAGTTTTCTCTTATGCCTTGATTATGTTTAATGACGTCGTAATTACATTCTTACTAACGTATTTACTGGTGGTTCATTATAATGACAGGAAGTGTTAGAAAAGTGTGCCCAGTTAAATTTTATGAACATAACAAATTAAAGAGAACCTTGTTGGTGTCCTGAAGAATATGCCTCAGGATAGACAGACAAAGTTAATAAATAATTAATGACAACAACTTGAGAAGGATGTTGTTTACACTCGGTATTACGTGACACAATAAACTACTTGTTGCTTCTTGTTAGTGTAAGTTAACTGCCAGATGAAAACCCTTTTTACTTTCTGGAGGCCAGCTGGATGTTTAAGTTGTTGATTCACTCCACCAAAAACGCCAAAAAACATGCCAAGGATCCAGTAAGTAATATTGATCATTTTCCAAAACTTAAAATATCATTTGTTTGATTAAGAATAGTTCTGGTGGACCGTAACTTAATTTTTATAAACATTTATATTTTGTTTACATTTAAATACATGAACTTTTAAATGTAATTCTTGGTATTTTAAATTTAAAAAAAAGAAAAAGAAAAACACACAGTATCTGCTTATTATGCCTACTAGATTGGATATATCATAAAGTTTTCACTATAACTCATTATAATAGTGAACCGTACAGTTTAAATACGGAAAAGCATGTTTTAGTCCACCACCGACGTAATATTTTATTTGTGCCTTTGAGAAACCAACAGGATTTTTTTAAAAAACGTCTAATTGTTCATATTCGTTTATGGAACGTTTCTTGAGTAATTTTTTACTTACAAAGTTTACAATTTTTACCAAGCTCCAAGGTGGTGAGTTTTACTCATTTCAGCCATTTACACCACCTACTTATCATCCTAAATATAACTATTCTTTTACAGTTATTTTTTAATACGTTTTATGTGGTTTGAGTTATATTTTATTATTATTTACTATCAATAATACACCAATCGTTGAGATATGGGCGAATATGAGGGGCGAATGAGTGTGATGACTGTAAATGAACGAGTGTAGCCACTGTTACTAACTAAGCTTCTACAGCTATATGTGGAATCCGAATCACGTAGTGTTGGTCTGATTTTCAGCTAATTGGCAAGCCTTATTTATTATTCATCATTAAGAGATCGTAGATATGGATGAATATGAGGAGCAAATTAATGTCGATCAACGAATGTATTCATTTTTACTAATTAAGGTCGACTGTTCCTAGAAAGAGCCATTTATCAATATCCCAAGAGCCAAGGCAATTAAGTGACCTACAGCTTCACGTGGAATCTGAACTACGTAGTATTGGTCTGATTTTCAGCTAATTGATAATTCAGATACTTAGTTCTCTTTCCTACACTACATCTGAACCTCGACTATCATCCAACATGGGCATCCCAGACTTCTCTAGTAGTGCCGCGTCAATGGCAACCATTGAGGCGACGCCGTGTCGGTATTATGAGAACCGAACATAGAATATATCGCCTACAATCTCCACAACACTTTGTCTCCGAGTAACTGGGTTACAGTACTGTGCCACCAATGCCGTTATTTTAAAAATATGTTCATGGTTTAAGTTTGCTTAAGGTGTGATTTACTGCCACATGTTCTGTGATTTGTCTATTTGTTCACAGGTAATTTAAAGTGTGATTAAATTTATACAAACCTTTTTTCTCATATATTTTATCATATCTTTCAATCAGCTTGAAAAAAATGACACTTGATTATAGACAATATTGACTCATTAATTATTTAACATTAAAATTTAAGGAATAAAATATAACATTATACCTACAAGCACAAAGCTGAAATGTAATATGAATAAATGAATAAATGATTTTATTTCCACAATTAAGTTACAAGAGTATAACAAATAAATTGTTTGGAAATGTACTGGCCACTTAATCTAGTTGTGTGGCCAGGTAAAATAATATAATCCATTAAAAATTAGTCCATATCTAAGATATATATTGTATTTTTATACAATAAAATAGGACATTTATAAAAAAACTAGCAGTGTACTAGTCCTTCGTACGGTGTTTAAGTTGATTTATATTGTGCTTATTACATTCAATAATTCAAAACAGGAATGAAATAAATTAGCTCTACAGTAGGTGGTTTAAACGATTATTAATATGATCATGTATATAAAAAAGAAAGTTTTATAAAAGAGACTTATAAATAATATTGTTTCCCTTTGTGAAAATATGCAGGCTCCTTCCGCTTGAAACACATGAGCGCAAAAGTGAGTTGTGGTTAGGTTAGGTTTGGTATTTACTTCAGAACTATGTCAGTTGTTTGTTTATTCAAACAGCTGATTTGTGAAACTATTATAAATAGGCCTAATTGTGAAATAAATTGGTACTGCCATAGGGCTTGCATTACATTGATACTTCTTAGAGCCCCTAGGATGGTGTCCTTAAGACAGAATAAAGATAGGCCTATGTGTTAACCAGAGACCCTAAGAATGTCCATGACAAATTTCAGCTGAATGGGTCCAGTAGTATTTGAATGAGTAACACACAGGCAGACAGACACAATGAGATTTATATATAGTAATCTATATATATATATATATATATATATATATATATATATATATATATATATATATATAAAATCCAATGTATGTTTGTTTGTCTGTCTATCCTTTATGCGCTACCAAACCGTCCAGCCGATCGCCATGAAACTTGGGGAAGTTGTTCTATATACCCCAGGGAAGGTTTCTGTCCTATTCCCGTTTCTTTAATCCCTCAGGGCTCCATCCCTTGGACTTCTAAAGTTTCGATGTTAATCAAATAGCAGGATGCATGAAGGTATAATAAGTAAAATATAAAAAGAATATCAGCTGTGGGTTTTAAATATGTCAAAATTATACTGTTTATATTTTTATGTTTTGATTTCTTGTGAAGCTATATTAATTGATTGATTTATTTGATTAACAGCTGTTAAATAAAAACAAATAGAATAAAATTGTGGTAGGCAAAATTTTCAAAATTAAAAATAATTGAGTACAGTAGTAAACTACCCAAAACATCAGGTGTTGTAAATTGGATACTGTGTAAACTGAAAGGTTGCTCCATATTTCAATGATACAATCAAAACTCAATATTATGACCGGCGAAGCGGGCGGGTACAGCTAGTAAGATAAATAAAAATAAACCAAAAGTAAATAAAAGTGGACGCATGATCTAAGGAGCCCGACAGAGATTTTACCGGTTCGAATCTTGGCATAGACTGGAAGGATTTATCAGTACTGGTTCCCCCACTTACTCTGTCTGAATAAGTTCCTACACAAATAAATAATCTATGGAGAATTAATAGAATAAAGTTGAATAAGAACGATCTCTCCTTTAAAAATTAATAAATAACTGTACACACCTGCTGAGATTCCGTCTTTACAACAGTTAATTTAAGATCAAAATTATAAAAAAGGGAGAAAAGAGAAAGGCTTATTACCCTAAAGAGAATGCTGAGAGGCGTAGTCCTTCGGAGTTCCTGTTCTGCCAGTTTTTGCTCCGTGTTGACCAACGTGCACCCTGGAACCCATCGACAATCCTCCTTCACAACCCAATGTTTCCGTGGAGGTTCATCGGCCTCGCCTCCACAACATATTCTCACTCCAACCTGTCATTACGACCTCCAACTACCTTTTAATCCCACTGCCATTATGATGCACTCAATAACTGGTTGGTGTTCGTCAGATTCCCTAGTGCATTCTGTCTGCAGCAGGCAATGATGCATTTTTAATGGTCAACACTACTTAAAGTCCTTGACCCAGAAGGCATTAGTTCAGTGTTCTCTTTATTTATATAATCATACTAATAACATTCTATTTGAGCCGACCAAAGTTTTTTTATTTTAAGTTGGCGAATTTACTTGTTTATATTTAAATCAATATTTAACTGTTAATCTTTTTTATCCTTAATTGCTTTAAATATTTTACATTATTATGGAGGGATAACATTTAGCAATATTAATGAATTTAATGACAAAATCAGTTTCGATCTCGTAAGTCATTATTGTTTAAACCTTGATTTACTGTACAACTAACGATATCTTACGAGATCGAAATAGATTTTTTCATTAAATTCTTTAAGATTGTTAAGTGTTTAAATACTTCCTCAATAATATGAATATTTATTGTAGTTTCGTATATCTAACAAATTTATTATTTTCGTTTAGTATTAATTTTAGAACTCTTATTGTTTGACTGTTGAATACTATTTTCAGGGTTTGAATTTTTCACTGAGCTGAAAGCCGGTACTGATTTGTTAAATAAAGTTCACGAATTAACAAAAAAAATTAAAAAACCCATTCTTAATAAATTAAAAAAAAATAATAATAATAATTAATACGTTTTGTTTGTATTTTCATAAAAAAAGTAAACTCCTAGTATGAAATAAAATGTAGTGATATCTAAAATTTGAAAATATAATTTAACTTATCTATATTTCAGTGCATTTTGGCCAAGAATTACTATGAAGAGCTTAATATTGCGAATACATAACTATATTTAGGAAATTGAAAGACTTTCCCTATTATAATTTTATAATTAAACATTGGGAATAAAAAAACATCAAAAAATTAAATTATTCAAGTTTTAATTTCTATTCATAAACTGCCTGTAATTAATTACATTTACAACAAATTTCTATTTATTTAACTTATATTTAAAATAACCCATCCAATAATGGATAGCAATAATTTGTGTATTTTAAAATTAAGTCAAACTTAATTTTAAAATTAAAATTAAGTTGCTAAAATTTAGTAAAGTTTATCAACATATATAATCACTAATCTTTACTATATAAAATAAATCAACTTTGATTATTAAAAATATTAAAATCCCATGGCTTAATTTGAAGAAGGGTTGAAATCACTCTCAATAGTGTTACAGAACAAGTATATGTATATACAAGGCGTTTCTTTCACCGCAACCTATGATTTGAATTAAAAATGACAAATAAAACATATATCGATAGCATATTTTATTATTACTAATATTTATTACTTCTATATAAATGATAACTTTTTTTAACGATTTTGTTTAAAAATATTCCTCAACAGTAAAAACTCCCTGATCTTTGCTTAAAACCATGTTTATAACCTCAACTTAATGACATTGCACGAAACCATAAAAAAGTGAAACCGATGTAATAGTGTAAATCAGCTGTTAGCGAAGGAAAAAGAAGAACCAGAGCTACCAACCTATGAACTTGTAATCATCTTAAACCTTCATTTTTATGTACTTGTAAATAGGGTTGTGTTTTAATACTGTATCCACAAAACTTATCGCTCTTTCACACACATACACAGTTGACGTAACAAACAACATTCACGCCCCCTCCCTTTTTTTTGTTACTTGTCTAGTATTTAACGATTCGGTGTGAGGGTTTTCGATCATATTTGAGGTCGTGATATATTTTACCATTATTTACACTATTAAATGAATAACGAGAAAACTAGTTCAAAAAGGACTGGCACAATAAAGATGTATTATAATCAAGTCACAACAACTGAAATAAATATTTTACAGCTGAGAGACGAGATGAGTAGTTCCTCAGGCTGCCGCTAGACAGTGCTGCTGTTCCTCAACAGCCTATTGTTAAGCCACCTTTCTATTGTCGTTAGCCCCGACTGTAAATCAATAGCTAACTTAACACCATAAACGCAAAATTTATGGCATTACTGTATTGAGTGATACTTTTCAAGAATACAGTCCTTACTTGATATCGTAATCCCGAAGGGAACGTGTCAGCCGTCCACATTCCTCGTAGTGAATTGGAAACATGATCACTTACCTAGACTATAAATATACATGTTCAATGGTGATTTGTACAGCTTTTAAAATACTGAGGTGTGTTTATAAAGTATGATTTTATTGACAGATCGTAGCGCTTGATTATCAGACAATAGCGTCACCAGCTTAGCATTTGTAGGCGATTTGCCAAGAAATAATTTTCTGGAATATTTCCTTAGAGCCAGGAACATGTTGTCTGCCGACGAGCACGAATAACTCAATAAGTAATAGCACTTGTAGGGCGTAACTTAATGTGTGCTTTAAGGGTGGTCGATTGAAACCTTTTTTTCATTTAAAAGTGTTAGTATTTTTATAAATAGAAAGTATGCAGAGGAAAAAAAATTCGTTATGGAGGTATGAATTGCTAAAGTGGTTATTTTGCTCTTTGTATGTAAATAAATAACTAAGAAACAATGTGATATATTCAATAAAAAGATAATTTTAGTAGAAAAATGTTTTAAATCAACTACTGTAAAGTAAAACTAAAAAAAATATATTTTGTAAAAGTGTTATTAATTGTTTTTTTTAAATAAATGGTATCAGTACAAATTTGGAGTTGAAATTTGTACAGTTATCCAAGGCTGAAAGAGTAGCTTAATAATTTATAAAACTTGATTTCTAGAGTTTAATATGAATAAGGAGTTATTCACTTTTGTACAATGTACGGGGACATGAGGGAGAGAGGGGATAAGGAAACACGTTGTATGTGTGTTAGTGAGGCAGGATCTTTGCTACTCCTAGTAATAGTTGCGGTGAACTAGCAATCCTTAGATTGCTCAACAGTGCGTCTGAATGAACACCCTTAACTAAATCATTCTCAATGAAACTCAATGGTTCTTTAATTTACTCCTTAAATGAAACGTGAGGAGTAGCAATACGTTATGCATCGTCATAATAATATTAAAACGAATTTTATAGTATTACGGTTATAAAATTGGTGTTGTGTAGAGGTGATGCTGTTGTAGATTGTAAAACTAAAATATTTAAAATTGTTCTTCCTCATAAAAATAACGAAAAATAACGTTTTTTTTCTTGATGTCATATTAAAACCTTTCTTTAGAATTACTTTAGAATATTTTTATTACATAAATATGAGATCGAACAATATTTTACTGCACCTATCAATACAATGTCATTACATATATAGTCTATATAATATGATCGTATTATATATTAAATAGAACACGCTGATATAATATAATCGTAAGACATAATATGGCATTAAATAACCACCACAAAGCTAAAAAATTAGACATTTAAAGAACTCAATTAGAAGTTAATCCGTTTATAGCTTTAGTTTAATCCCTCTAACTTATGACACATTAACACACTTCTATTGTTTGTGTTCAAATATAAATGAACTTGTTTCTTGGAACCTAAATGTTTTAGGTATTTAATTGTCAACTGAAATATATATCTTAGTTAATACCAAAATAGTTTACCAATATCTAGAGAATTTGTTCCTTATATGTAAAAGCAGAAAATACGAAAGTAATTACGTACTTTTAAGACTTTCAATATTGAGAAAATCATTTAATATACAAATTTATATTTGTTACCATTATATTTTCTAACCAATAGTTACCTAATCTGCCAATCTATCTTGCCAAACTGGTTTAAGCATTTGTTCATGTGAACAAACCCACACAGATAACCTAAGCTTGAAGCATTGTTCCTCGAAATCTGACCGGATCCTTAAGGATTAATGGGCCGAGATAGTCGGACAGGCGCGCCCTCCTATTGGCTAACGGCCTGTGCGAAAGTTACGAGCGTCACTGGGTTTTGGTGGTCCTTGACTAAATGCAGGACTCTTGTCGTGTCTGACAGACGGAGAGCTTGTCGGTGTTTCAGCGCGGATACTCGTGAATCTGCGTATTTCAGTTTTGGGTGAAGGCCAAGAGTGTTCGTCTTTGTCACAGCATTCAGTAAATAAACTCTTTTGTCCTTGAGTTGTTATTTACTATTATATACTTTATTTAATGAGTTCAATTGGATTTAATTTAATTGGCATATAACATATATAATAGTTAAATAAAAGGCGACATGGTCATTTAATTAAACAATACTCAATATTTATACGTCCAGGTATAAGTTTGTACAAAACCGAAACCATTATCTTGTTTCCATTTCTTTAATTTGACCCTCTTTACTCAGTAATTTAACACGAATTACTGACTTTTACAGTAAAGTAACTTTATTACATCATTTCGTTTAAAAATAAGTACCAATATATCTGACAACTTACTCATGGATCCTATCTTCCAGGAATTATGGAATACGTCAACTCCTAGGAATCGCCATGTCCTTGGGTATTCCTACAGTTGTAGTAAATATTAGCATACAGCGACAACTTGCAATTACGTTGATCTACTTCCTCTATCTTTCTAGTTAATTGTAGATAATAATTATCTGTGTACTTGTTGAGATGATAGATTTTTTACTATTAAAGGAAAATTTAAATAAAGCTTTTGTAAAAATCTTTATTTACTAATTTATCGAACGTCCGATACGAAATTAAGTAAATTGATGGTTTAACTGTAATCTTTATATGGATGTCAAGGTTATATTTTATTACATTCAGAATGTATGATATAAATAAATGCTATTTTACTTTAAATTGTTTTTAATTGACGGTGACATCTTATAAAACAAATCGCATTTCGTTCGCAAAATATATATTCATATCACTAGATTTGGGTAAGCTACAGTTAAAATATGATTTTCAAAAATACGACCTACTCTCATTTGTTATTATATTTAAAGTACTAAGTTTATGGTTGTCCACATTAACGTTTAAATTAATTGTTTTATCTCGATAAGCCTTTTACAATTAATAGTATTATAGTAAAGTTTGTATTGTTGTATATTCTACTTATAAAACACATTTAAGGGTAAGAAACAATTGTACGTGAATGGTAGGGCAGGTGAGACAGTACCGCTCATTGTACATGTTTTGGGGGAGGGTGGGTCAATACCACTGTACGTATGGGATAGTGAGTAGGTCAATCAATCAATCAATCAAACTTTATTGCCATATAATACAATTAGTACATGGGCATGAGTCAATTATTCTAGTGAACAACAACTTACTGTACATAGAATACATAAATATAAATATGTTCCTAGAATTATAATTACAACATTAACTAATAATTACTTTGCAGAAACTCATTTATATTATAATATGCTTCACTCAAAAGTAAGCCTTTAAGTCTGGTTTTAAAAGGTTTTGCATCCATTTTAATTTTTAGTAGGGCTGGCAGAGAATTAAATAATTTAATACCATTCATTAATAAATGTTTTTTTAAAAAAGGAGGTCCAGTGTGTATTTGTAGATTTGTTTTACTTCGGAGGTTGAAGCTATTGGAGCATTGAGATGGTTCCATTCTGAAAATTTCAGGGTTATTTATGTCAAAACTTAGTGTTTGATATATATATATATAAATGGATGGAAGTGTTAACATATTGTGGTTTTTAAACCATTCTCTGCATGAATCGGTTCTTCTTAGTTTGAAGATGATCCTTACGGATCTCTTCTGAAGTTTGAAAAGTTGTTTAGTTCTACTGGTTTCAGAGCCCCAAATAGATATTCCATATGAGAGGTGTGGATAAACTATCCCATAATAAGCTGTCAGGAGATGACAAGACTCAAAGCTGCGATGAGAGAACTCTTAGTGCAAAAGTTCCTGAGCTCAGCAAGCTTGCTACTCTATTTACATGGCTATTAAAGCGCAAGTCATCATCTATAAGCAACCCTAAGTACTTGACAGATTTTACAGGGCATATTAAAGAATCTCCTAAAGCATGCATTCCATGGTCACTCTCCTTTTTGGTAATAGAAAAATGTAAAATACTAGTTTTTTCCATGTTAACCACAAGGTTGTTTAAACTAAACCACTGAAGCAAACAATTCATTTCAATCGTAAGACTTTGACCCAAAAGGGGTTTACTTGGCTCAATAATTGACACAGCTGTATCATCGGCAAAAAGGCTTATATCTGCCCTAGAAACGCCTGATTTTATGTCGTTTATAAACAGAAGAAAAAGTAAAGGACCAATAACTGATCCCTGAGGAACACCGTTTTTCATCTGTACAACATGAGAAAAGCTATGCCTAAGTACCCTTAATCTGTCAATATAAGGAATCGTTACATGCTGTTTCCTATTCATTAGGTAAGATCTTATCCAGAATAAAGGAACTCCTCTTACTCCAACACACTCCAATCGAGCACTTAAATGTTGGATAACTTAACGGGCACAAAATAAACACTTATAAGTTCCCCTGTTATTATGAATATATTATAACTAGGGGAAACCCTTGCACGCTTCGCTTGCCAACCCCGACGCTCGCTGCGCTCGATGCACCTCGGCCTTTGGCCTCGGCTCGTGACTTTTGACTACAAATAATAATAGGTTAACTGTATATAGTAAAAGCACAATATTAAATTCATTTACTGCATCTCAATCACATTAATTGTGTTGTTTCCTATTTATTAGTATATATACTCAACGACACTTTGCCTATTTCAAACGTGATCATTTTTTTTTCAACAGCTGAAGATTCCACTCTTAATACATCAATAGGATAGTGTCAAACATACAAAATTAATATCTTTATTTATTTACAAAACAGCTCTTATTAATTTACTAATCATTCCAATGTTATCTTATGGAACAATATTTAAGGGGCAGTTTCTACCTCTTAGGAGTATTTTATCAAGATGAAAATAATTTAGTTGTTCTATTTAAGACCCTAAACAAACATTGTATATAATTTCAGCTCTATACCTACATGGGAAGTTGTAGAATTAATTATGAGTGGGTAAGTGTAGCCAGGGATTTGCCTTTTATATAGATATATGTATGAGATTTAATAAGAATATTTATTTTCATATTTAATAAACATTTGTTATTATTTAATGATATGGAAGATACAAAATCGCTAGTATCACTTTATTGAATGTATGCTATAATGTGATTTAAATTTTAAACAAAATATTTAAAAATAACTTTGTTATTTTTTATGTATTTAAATTATGTTCTAACAAACTTGATGGAAATTAAATAAACAAATGTCTATAAGCAGATATATTTTAATGTAATATTAAAACCAGATAAACGTTAAAATAAAATGTTTTCATATTGATGGATACGTTTTTTTATGATAACAAGCAATATATCGTATGCACAGATGATTGATCATAGTAAAACACGTTTACCTTCCTCAAAGTTAAGGGACTCGCAATGGAACGCTACTGGTTTGTTCGTGACAATCCTTTTATACATAACACTAAAAAACTTAAATAAAAACAGTCTACAAACACAAGACCGGTATTGGATTTGGGTAAGTAGGCCAACTTCATCCCGAAAGAAGTTTTTTGCGTTTTCTCTCAAACACATACAATATGATTTATATTTCCATAGGAATTAAAACAAATTTTAACGCCGCAAAATTTGGGGCATGATATCAACAGCAATACAATCCCAATAACGTTGAGGTGAAACATTTTAATACCATCAACATTTTGAGAAACAGTAAACATTTTACTAAACATGTATTTAATTTAAACATTAAACATTATACATTACGCTTATACAATATTTTGTTATGCTTAGACTAAACATATTTAATGACACTAATTGCAACTGAGATTTAATTCAACGAGTTCTTTAAACAATTAATTGTTTTATATTATGTAGACAACTATGTAATACTAAAACCGTCCCTTAAAATCCACTAGCAGGTATGTCAGTCTAATGATATTAAGCAACCCCAAAGCTGTAATTTTAATAATTAATACTTTAATAAGCTTAAATATTTTAAAGTAAACTGCGTCCGTTATCAGTGAAAAGGTAAAATAGAACATCATATGTCAGGTAGTAACATGTAAAATTAATGACATACATATAGTGTATAGTAATCTTAACTACTAGGTGAAAACGGCTATAACTCATCAACAATTGAAACATAGAGGCTACGACCCAAAGTGGCGACTTCGGTGTTATCGTGCGTTCAAGTCTCTGAGGGGCCACTGGAGATTTATAGGATCGTTTATAAATCGTGACTGGGGGTAATTTAGAAACGAACTATAAATAACTTAGTGTCCTCGGTCGTATCTGCGAGCCTTGGGGTCCTTGCATTAATATTGGTTAGATCAAATTGGAGGTCTCAAAATCTACGACTTCAACTCTACAGACATAGGCTAATTTATTATGTCCATGGAATATTGAAATAAAAGGTTTTCGACAAGCAAGGCCTTTAATTTAGCTAGATAATTGCTCAATTGGTAGTCTGCCTTTTTGATTCTACTGGAGGTCTCTCTTGCCATATAATTTTATGCAATTTTTCAAAAATATCTAACACGTATCTCACCTATGAATTTCGAGTTTACAACAGTGATTTAGTAACAACACTAGTAGTAATTATTAGTGTTAGTATGCTCATTTAAGGTACTATTTGAGCAAACATAGTGACGTACAACATGGCCTTGGGTTTTAGGTGGCCGTTTCCCTCCACGAAAAATATTGATCGTACCGCTACACTTGAAGTGTCACTGGATAGAGGAAGAATGTTTCAGAGGACCATAACCTCCTTTTTTTAGTAAATTATGTGATTATTTTTAGTAATTGGTCATTGAAATAAGCAAAACTTCAAATGTTATTATTGACTATTTTAAATTAAAAAACTCAAAAAAGCAACTTATGGTCCACTATATATTGGACCTTCAGTAAACAAATAGCATCACTATACATCATTCTAGTAATACACACGAACAGTACAGTTGAAATAGAAAAACATGTTTTAGCCCCCTAACGGCTGATTCGTGTGAACCAAGTGGCCAAACTATGAACTATTTCTTCCAACTTACTATACTCGTAACTTATTTAGTCTCCTATATGTCTAAAGATCCTTCTAAAAACATACTGATTACAGAACCGAATCTCTTTATAACAAAACCAAAACAACGTTCCACTGCTTATGGGCACTGACCATGTCTTACTCATGTCATCTATAATATAAAATCTTGATAAATTTTGATGTCATTACCAATAATACTTATTTATAATTGAACCCACTACATTGACGTATTACATGTATTAGAGTGCAATACGTTCTGGTTCATTTGTTAGACATTTTCATCATAAACTATTCAACTAAAATATAATTATTTTACATAGCTTGCAGAGCTGTAAAAGCTTTGGTGTAAGGCAAGTCTATCCAAATGTAACGTATACGAAATCAACCTTCAAGACCTAAAAATTTTTCTCTTAAAGGTAAGAGAATGAATCTTATCACTTCAGAATCCATTTCATTAACAACAGTTAGGTCAATTTCGTCTAGAAATATAAATTTTCACTCAGTTTTATATTAAATTTCATCAACATCCTTTCGTAAATATTCTTATTTATCAGAGGAACAATATATTCAAATATTCCACCTAAATATTTGTAAACAATGCCAAATAGGGTAAATGCCAAAAGGTTTTAGACAAATTGACTGGAAAGCAGGATTGTTACCTTATTTATAAGGTATTTTAGTTTCACTTACGAAATTGACACCAAAATAGAACACCGTTGCACAAGAAATTTTCGTCATCACATGTCATTTCATCAACATTTAAATTTCGCAATTTAAACTTCTTATTACGTTCCTATTGTACTAACGTAAAAAAATATTAAGTCCGAGTGTTCAAGTACCATTTTCTTAATGTTACCGATTCCCAAACTGCCAAGCCACCACTGGAAAGTTGACAGCTCTTTTATAGTAGCCATGCTATGTTACCGTCAGCGTGTTAGAACATGATTTTCTATTTCAACTGCACAGTTTTTGTTTATTATTACAATGAGTTATAGTGAATACTGCATGACTATTAAAGGTCCAATCTAGTAACCATAAGTTGATATTGTGATTTTTTTTCATTTCAAATCATCAGATATTTAACTGCAGAAAAGATATAAAAATACCAAAGTTTTTAGAAAACCAACTTATCAACCACTTTTTCAAACAGTTCTTCAACTATTAAATAACACTTCGTGTTACGATAAGTTCATTATTACGGACCGAATGGTTGGTAAAGAAACCAATATTTCTGGGCTTTTCGTGGATCGAAACGATCCTCTTAACCTCAAGCAACAGAAAAATTGATCTCAATACTCAACCCAACGGTGGTTATAATTTACTATTAAAAATTCAAAGTCCAGTCCAGTTGTATTTTCTTATCTACAAATAAACCATAGTTATACACAACTCACGATTACAGGTGAAACGGATATTTTATTACGTCCGTCCACATTTAGCGAGGAAAATTTTTACAGATAGGACTGTAAATCTTTGGAGTACATGTTCTGTCTGTAAACAAACACCTTCACTGCTGTGATGTATTATTCATAGTCCAGGGTCTCCAAACTTCTCCGCCTCATCAGTACAGACAGGTACAGCACCACTCAGGTGGGTGTGAGAGGTAGTAAAGTCTTGTGTGGGGTTTATGGGGAGAGTTATCTGAACTCTGGTCTTCGGTTAACGTTCTGATATGTCTAAAGATTGGCAAGGCACATTCCCTCACCACCCACGAGAGAAAGTTAAAGGCGTGCCCTGTTAAGTCTTGGGATAAAAGAATGTTTTAGATAGATGTTTTAATAGGCTGTTTTATGGATTGGGAAATCTTGTGAGGTGACTTAATTTTTGATTTCGTAATTAATTTCTAAAGTCTCATATTGGGAAGGGACTGGTGATTTAGAATTATAAAACTTCTAATTTGAAATCAATTTTTAGTATGATTGTTTGGATCTTTGGTTGTTATTTCGTTTACAAACGCGAGTTTTATGAGTAAGAACTGTGAGAAGATGAATATATCTTGAGATTGAGTTATATTTAAAGAACGTATATTATCATATATCGTTTGTTGTTTATGTATGAAATATTTGTCGGATGGATCTCACTCTACAAATATCCAGTACAACATTAATTGTTGTATAATTAATTCAAAGGCAAACGGTTCATGTTGTAGAACATATTTTTCTGTACATGGTGTAAAGTCAATTATTCTAATATTAGTAAATTACTAGAATATACGTTATCTTCCAGTTGAGCTGAACTGCTCTCTAATCTTCATTCTAATCTGATTATAATATAAAAATATGATCTGCATGATTTTTAAAACGATTGCCACCAACTGCAATTCAAAAGTATTATTTCCTAGTACATTTTTTACTTTTTTGGTTCTCCATATGACGTTTCAGTTCCACAGTTCTGACCAGTAGACTGCATGTTCTACATTAAAATCTCCACATAAAAAGTAGTTTTTTTAAATTAGAGGTTATGTTTTCCATTGTAAACTAAAACAAAAGATACAAATAAATTAAAATATAATTAAAATGTAGATTAGATGAACTCCTCTTAGTTATATTGCATAGTGTATTAAATAGGTTTTAGTAAAAAGGTGACTTTGGTTCACGGTCCAAAATGTCATTTAATATGTGTGGTTACAAATGACATTTGCCTAATTGCCTTCCCATAACCATACTGGGATATTTAAGCACTGACACACCCACCCAACCATATACACGTACTGAGTTATTGTCTTGAAGGTAAATTCTATTTTATGAAGTAAATATTCATATTATTACTGAAGAAATTATATATTTTTATTAAAATCAATCGTATATTTTATTTAGATAAAAATAGTTTTTGATTGGGATATTTATAAGTATTACGAAATAAGAGTGCTAGGAGAATAATTGGGCACGTTGGAAATGTTAGCATATACATCAATGTACACACTATTGTATATAAGATACTAAACAATATGTTTATAGCATCCTAGTAACCGATCTAATTTTTAAAATCCAGTTAAGCAGAATCTGTGTGTCAACTTTAATATCAGAATTATAAACAAACATATACCTATTATATTGAAAATATCCGTGCTTGAAGGTGGATGAAAAAAGTTGAATCGAGTATTCCAAATGAGAGTCTTAAAACACTGGTGTAATCGACAATGCGCATTCAGACTGCACCCTAGAAGGCACGTGGCCTCCCTTACATAGTCATGTAACCTTCACGTCTATCTAACGACGTCTTTGTGAGTGAGCACTCCTGCATTCCCTGCAACGTGCAGCAAGTGTGACGTCGGCGGACCGTGTTTTATCAGGGTTTAAGTTATTGAACAGTTTAGTGTGCGTTTTTACCAGGGTTTATGTTATTGACAAGTTTAGTGAGAATTTTTTACCGGGTTTTAAGTTGTTGACACATTTAATGTGCGTTTTTTACCAGCTTTTAAGTTATTGACAAGTTTCATGTACGTATTTTCTCAGGCCTTTAGTTATTGATACGTTTCATGTACGTGTTTTACGATGTTTTAAGTTATTGATAAGATTAATGTGCATTTTAACTAGGATTTAAGTTATTGATAAGTTTCATATACGTGTGTTACCAGGGTTTAAGTTATTGACAAATTTAATAATGGGTTTTTCAGGGTTTAAGTTAATGGCAAGTTTAATGTACGTTCTTTAGCAGGGTTTAAGTTAGTGACAAGTTTAATGGGCGTTTTTTATCAGGGTTTAAGTTATTGACAAGTTTAATGTGCGTTTTTTTTACCAGGGTTTAAGTTGTTGAAAAGTGTAATATCACATATGATTGATACATTTCAGTAATATGGCAGGGTTAACATTTACATAGATACAAATCTTTTATAAAATGTTAGGATCCAACATCTTGTGAAAGTTCCTTTAAAAGAACATTATAAATCATCAAATGGACAATCTAAATATTTGCGAAGTAAGTTAATCAAACAAAAGTTTAGGATTATGACATAATCTAAGGTAATACTGGAACAATAAAGTTTTCAATTAGTAAATAATTGAAAGCCAAACGCCAATTAATGTTACTAACTAGATATCATAAATTGAAATTTATCAATTATATTACTTGAGTAGTTTTCAACTGCGCAATCCAAACTGTATTCAATTAAAAATAACATAGTGTTTAAAACTTATTTGAATAAAATAATAATTTAATACCTTTTTTGTTATTTTAAACATTATTTTTGTATTTGTACTTAATATTTAATTTTTTAAGGCAACTTGTTTTTTTTTGTCAATTTTAGAGATAATTGGGCCGATAAATCGTAATCAACACATTAAATAACAATAATTTAGTAATCGTTTGTTGTTTCAAAAGTACATATTTGCTTTTAAAAAAATGAAAGTGATCAATATGTTAAATATACACAAGCCTCTGTAATTATCCAACGATCAACAATACAAAAAAGTGTATGGACTACCTCCATGTATGGTTATGTTAATCCAGAGAGATGTTCAGTTAGGAATTTAGATTCCCTTCGGCAAAAGCATCGTGAGCGTTATTACGTTCACCTTGAATTTTATCCTCCAAAACATCGAAATCTTTCCGAACGTTAGTTATGGCCTTGTGGCCTCCATAATACGGGGACATTACAATTTCCGTTTTGTAATTAACTCACAGACCGTGCATTATTGCGAGATTTTGGGTAATCAAAGCGGCCATGGGCTAGAGAAGTGGTAAATTGGAGATTACACCAGCGCCACTTGACCTTGGCAAAAGTCATCCATTACCCAGTGTCCAGCTGACCTTCGACCTCTACTTCTCATCGGTTACCTCACACCTCAGACATACGACCGTGCACGATACCCCTCAACACGACACATGTGACACCATGGCGTAGTGATGTACTCCAGCTAATTAAATGCAAGGTCGTCATAGGGGAAGTGATGTTTTAGGAGCTCCAATATTCTGACATTGACTATGGTTATCCTTAATGACCTTCACGATTGTCGTAGTAGCACTGGACAATTCTGGAGTAGGCAGGCTGGATAGCTTGAAGTGATAGGAACTTTATTTAGAGAATACTTAGTCTCAAGATTTTACGGTATAATTATGTATACCTTTATCTCTCGAGCTCGAGAAGAGAAAGAAAATAAATGTCGGCAGTGGAGGCGCAATGCTGTAACCCAGATACTTGAAGACATAGTGTTTGGGATATTGAAGGCGTTTTGTAGGCGATAGGTTCCATGTTAGGTCCTCTTAATACCGACACAACCTCTGCTCAATTGTTGCCATCGATTTGGAAACAACTAGAGACGTCTGGGGTGTCCATGTTGGATGGTAGTCAAGGTTCAGATGTTGTGTAGGGAAGAGAACTGATTGTCTGACTTGTCATTTAGCTGAAAATCAGAACAACACTACGTGGTTCAGATTCCACGTAAAGCTGTAAGTCCTATAGTTGTCCTGGCTATTGAGATATTTGTAAATATTTCCTTCTGAGCTAAGTCGAACTAAGATAGTAACAATGACTACACTCGTTCATCTAAACTCATTCACCCTCATATTCACCCATATCTTGACGAACGGCGTCTTAGAAATGAATAATAATAATAAATAGAATGGTTTCTTGAAAATTACATGTAACAAGGGTTATGGGGATATGAAGGGAATTTGGAGTTAACTTTATATTTTAAGGGCCCGACCACATTTTAACTATCGTAGTGTTCAGTGCAAAGAAAATTACAACTCCAGTGATTACAGTATGTATAAAATGTATATATATATATATATATACATATATTTATATATATTTTTTTATACATACGTAACAAGACGTATGTTACACAATAATTATGAACCCAACTCATCAAAACTATCCACATAATTAATTCGAAAATTTTAAATATGTAGTCATTAAACATTTCCAAGCACTTATAAAAAAATTACGAATAAATTATGTGTATGCTGTGAGATGTATCTCTATATTTTTTAATAACGGAATTAAAAATTTACTTTCCCATATATTATTATATCTAATAATTACTTACATTACGATTTCTTAAAATTTAACACTGTTAGACATTATTAGTCAGTACAAATTAATCCTAAACTAACGAAAACATACTATACTAACATAAGCTGTAATTTATTGTATTTTTAATACAAGAATATTAACGATATGTTAAACACAGTTTGTGTTGTTTTCAGGTGAGTATTCTACCTTCGTTGAATTGTCTGCTGAATGAAAAATATATGAAGGTAACTTAGTATGATACAACTCTACACTGAAGACAGCTGATTTACCAATTTTGGAAACAGGCTTCAAATTAAAATATCAGAGTAGACATTTTTAGAAACACGAAACTAGTGTAAAATAAAAAACACAAAGACAAATAAGGTAATAGTATCCAGTCTACGAAAATGAATAAAGTATCATCGTGTCTGTTTGGCAGCAGGATACAAATTTACAAGAATAAATCTTCACTTGTCAGTTTACATGGGCTTGTAGATTGTACGTGCACTTAATAATTCAGGAGTGAAGTAGAACTTATCGCCGGCCCAGTGGGGCTTCGAACACGACAACTTGTTCCTCGCGATCATTAAAGGGGATAATGTGAACACAACGAATTAAAGCATGATAATCTTTGTGAATTATGAAAGCAATATAAACATTATCTTGTATAATTAGCGTCTAAAACAATTAAATATAATATGTTCAACCAAATTCATTAACAGTTTGGATAAAAGAAGAAGAATCACGTGGGTCTTGCTCGTGGGACGAATTGTCCCAGTCGACTATATTATGATATTTATAAAACAGAAACTATTTATAAATCCCTAATTGTATTTGGTATTGTTTACATAAATTCTAAATAAAGCTACGAATTTAACGAAACTTTATGAGTTGGCTGTTAAAAAATTATTAGGAACATTATTAATAATATTGTTCCAATTTTATTAGTTTTCAGACATGGTAGATATATATATATTTTAAAATGTATACGTGTTAACATATGCTACTTATCTATGTCACTCCTATAGGTAATAAAATACAAAAACAATCATAAAGCAACTGCTTAAAACAATTTAGGTGCATATTTTAAATATTAAAAATATACAACTACAAATTAACTGAAAATTAAGTAACAAATCATGAAGTATAGGCCATTGAAATCATTAATTTTTGACAACTCTGTATCGAATAAATAACTACTGCATAAGCTTTCAGAATAAAAAATAGCTTTATAAATTTTTGTTATGTTTAGGTTCTAAGTCAACACTTTAAGATTTATTCAATTTAGAATGTATCGTTTACTTTTTAGTAAATCGTTTGGACATACAATTTTCAAATAAAAATTAAAAAAATGTTTAGAATATTTAACTATTATTCAAAACAGTTAATTTATAGAAATGACGCATATTTTCATTCATCAATCGATTAGATATATTATACTAATGCAATTCTATAACATCCTCTTATATGTAATTAAAAGTACTTTGTATTATTATGTTCCATTAGAAATATCTAGTAGCAATAAGCTACTAAAAAAAAGAATGAATTGCCCATTTTCTATTCTAAGTGCAAGCATTGTGAAAACGGATTAATCCATAGCTATGTTGTATAAGAATTCATTCTTCAAGCTTATTAAATAAAGTTTATAATTTATTACCAAGTAATAAATTATAAATTACATTCAGGCATAAATTATTTAAAAGTAAAATTGAAAAAATGCTATGCAGAATGTTAGGTCTGATTTTATCTAATGTAATTGTACATATTGCGGTAAAAGTGACGTACTACAGATCCAATTGCAAAATTCGTATTCCGTTGGTTAATGGGGTTTTGGTAAACAAATTGTACGTACTATAGTTAAATTTAGAACTATATTTAATAATGGCATCGTTTGAAAATGAAAGTAAAAAGTTGGGCACACGTGGACTATTCAACATATTGTAGGCATTAGCTCTTGAAAGCAATACACTTAATAACATTTCAATTGAATGTATATTTCGTCTTAAATTTTAATTGTATATAGCTTGTAAGAACACATACAGGTAGATACGTGACACAAAACTGTAAAAGTTGGTAAGTATTTTTTAGACATCTCTTTTGAAGTTTGGCCATTAAGATTCTAAGTAGTATTGATTAAGAAAAAGTATTATTTTTTGGATCTTTTCCGTTAATTCACTATCATAACCATAACTAAGGTTAATACAACATAACCAAAACCAAACCTAACATAACCTAACCTAACCTGACATGACACAACCAAACCTAACATGACACAACCAAACCTAACATAACCTAACCAAACCAAACACAACATAAACAAACCTAACATGTCATAACCAAACCTAACGTAACCTAGCAAAAGTAGTGGTAGTCCCTAAATAAACGAAAAAGGTTCTATTTTTTGATTTCATATTATTTTTCAAGTAACTGCACTAATAGTAAATTGTCATAAAGCTGATTTCACTTAGTTAGTCCCCCTAGGATCAAAGAATTGTATTAAAAACATATAAGTGTTCATACATTTTATATTGTTTATTCATTAATTGTTTTTCTGTGTTTTAATTTATTTATTTAATATAATAAATTGTTGTAAATAGTCTGCATTGTGTATTATTCAAAGTTTTATTTAATTTTTTAAAATAATCAATAATTATTATAGATCAATTAATGACAATGTCTATTTCATG
The DNA here is from genome assembly GCA_035578905.1 of Stictocephala bisonia. NCBI lineage: Eukaryota > Metazoa > Arthropoda > Insecta > Hemiptera > Membracidae > Stictocephala > Stictocephala bisonia. The sequence continues at coordinate 835,832 of JAQJVL010000212.1, read as the reverse complement.
TAAATTATTGTATTGTAAACAGTAAACTTCTTAATTCTTTACTCGTTATTCATAGGTGGTACTTGTTCTGTATTTTGTTATTTATTGCGGTAAGTGGAGATAGCTTAATTAGCAATTTTGTGTGGTGTTTTGATCCGGTTTAATATTTTTCGGAGATTTCATGAATTATTAAAATAAGTTATCTATATCAGTACTTTCAAAACGCCGACCTTAATGCTATATTCCGGAAACTTGAAGACAAGTTGATTGAAGTTGATAAGTTATGAGCTTATTATCCTTGCCATGACGCCACGTCCGCCCAGTAACATGCAAACTACTGGGTACGTCTGGCTTGAGTGATTGCAGTTGATCGGATCTGGCGGGACAAAACAGAGCTTCATGTAGCTCGCTTGCTCTGGGCACTGGGGTTTTAATAGTTAGCCCTTTTTAAATATAGGGTTCCCGATTAGTAACGAGACCACAACATCACGCAAATTTCATACACGATTACCTCTTATGTTAAATCTTTAATACCCGCAGTATTATGCAGACATTTAATCTAAGAGATTCAATTTTTAAGCAGATATAAAAAACATTTTCGGATAGGCACTTATTCTTGTAAATTATTAAAACGGTTATTTTAAGGATTATGGTATAAAGAATTATCTATATAGCTTATAGTAGAAAATCTGGTTTAAGAGTCTGCATAGGCGGTCGGCCATGTTGGTTTTAATACCATAAGAACGATGTTATTTTCGACCCGGACATACGATCACGCGTATTAAACACTTATTTACAAACGGAATGCAATTATTTTCTAAACAAATTGAATTAGCTCAAGAATGAAATTACACGTTGGATTTGCTCTGCGAATTCCTAATTAGTTTCATAGAGAAAAATAAAACAAATATTTAGTTTGAAGCTTTTATTTTCACCTATCTTTCAAAACTGTGCGTAAGTATTCAAAATATGAAAAGCAAATCCAACGCGTATTATAATACGTGTAAAGTGACACCTCATATACAACTGTTGGTCAATAAATAACAAAAAAATATGGATTCACAAATAACATTGTTCTAATGGGATTAAAACTAACATAGCCGACAGACTCTGCAGACTTAATATAAACAATGGCCAAGTGAGCTGTACTTCCAAGTCAGATAAGCGCTTATATATTGGAACTGAACTGTTGTCGAAGTATCTTATCACTAATATGTGATGGCTTATACTTATGTATCTTTATTAAAGTCTATTTATGAATCTCCCTTGTCTATTGTTGAATCTCCCTTGCCTATTTATGACTTCAGAGCCCTCCTACAGCAAGTGCTGGAACTACGAGGAGGTCATAATGCTGTGACCAATGACGTGACGATATTGGCCAGCTGTGACTATAGCAACACCTTGCATGGTTTCAAATTTCAGTTCTTTATCTGCGCCTTCGTAATAACCTATTTTTGGAATATGCAAATTTACATGCAAGTGAACTTTTTATGAACGTATATTTTAATATTGTTTGTAATGTCCCATATATTTTTGTTTTTTATTATTTATAGGCTATATAGTTATTGGATTACCAGGCGTTGTGTTCTCCTGAAAACATCACACTTCAGAGCTTTACTCCACCACCACTAAGCGCGCTCATGTCAAGCGGGAGATTTATTAAATCTCTCATTAACTTATTATCTCAAATTCAAATAGTATGGCTTTTAAAACCAGCCACCAAATTAAAACGAGAAGGAATTTTTAAATTATAAAATATTCATAAAACATAAACTTGTTGTATGATACAAAAAGAAACAGACTTAAGAAGAAATTTGTTCTATAACTAGTCATAAAACTATTCATGTGTACAGAATTTATCCAACCGAGTTGTAATATTAAATTAGCAACAGACCATTTTTTCGGTATGCTTGCAAGATCGTTCCATTTTAAATCAATCATGAAGAGTTTATTTTACAATACAAGATAAATAAATTTACAAAATTTGGTAAAACTTTATTTTTACTTTCAAATTCTCAGGCAAATTCTAGCTCATTAATAAACTATAACTTGTTGCCTTACCATACATTAAATATCATGCCTTTACAAGGACCGGTGTTTTGACCTGTCATAATTTTATGATTGCGATTACTAAACATGATTCATTTCCTATTCTAACCATACATAATTTGGATATCTTTGGAAATGTTGAAGTGTACGATATATAAGGTGGAAAAAAATATGGAAACGCTTTCACAAATTTCGTATTGCTGCACTTGTGAAGTCAAATCGTGTACATAATCATATACAAAGAATAGTTACAAAGAACATACTTTTTGATGCCATTCACAACATTCCATTTTTTGTTTTTTTTTTTTTTTGAACGGCCCGCGAGGATTTGAACGAACATTTCAAATGTAAGCCTAGGGCGGGTTCGGTATCAAATTAAAGGTCTATTAAAGAGAAATTAATTTCCCCAAACCGGACTTCGAAAGGTTTATCCTTTCCAGAGAAGCGGTCATTTTAATTTCTAAGTAACTAATTTGAAAAATATTATTTCTCCGCTTCTTAACTGTTTTAAGTAAATTTTTCTGATCAAAAATAATTGTTTATGAACACAATTATTAAAAAAAATATCAAATATCTATGGAAACAAATAACGTTGTTGTGAAAGAGTTTCTATATTTTTTAGTCCACTCTTTATAACAAAACACCCACTACAGTTACAGCTCAGAACAAACTGCACCGTAGAAGAACTTGCTCCATTTACCTACGTGCCTCCATAACTCTTCGTCTTTTGGATTCCTTTATACGCAATCCCTGCCGCATCCACCTTACATATTAAAGGATGAGATGGGAAAATTTACATAAAAGACCCCTAATGATTTCTAATGGGAACACACTTTTGATCGAGGGCAGAGCTGTAGAATTGTTGGCACGCCCTTTTTAAATGAGAATCAGATCACAGCGTCGTTAGCAGACACCTCCAGGGACACCTGCGGGTTCACACCTGTGGGGAGATGAAGTACCTACTGTCAGACTACTCTAAATCAATGCTGTATTACTCAAATGACGGACTCGGGACTAATATTCATTTATATTCAAATAGATCATTTCACACGTCCTCCCACAAGGTTAGCGGAATGAAATGGCTTGTAAACAGCCGTTAATCTCTTGTAACACAAAACAGGTTTGGAAATTTAGTTTAGCCCAATGTGAAATGAGTAGTGCAAAAACATCGTTAACTACAGTAAAAATACTCACAATTCTATTTGAAAGCAAATAACCCAATTTTATTCTGCTGTATAAGTGAATCTACAAATTTAACAAAACATCCTGTAGAAAACCACTAAGTGATATTGAGAAAACTTCACAGCAATAGATGCTAAAAACATTCGATACAAATAATTTGTAGATGAACTTAATGTTTTATTAAATGTAATATAATATTTCAACAATAAGGGAATTCTTTAATCCTTTGCTTCTAAGCGTTGGGATATAGTTAGTATTTTTCCTTCACAAACATGTAAAAAAACCTGAAACACATATTTTTGGTTTGAAAACAGTTAGCCCTCATTATTTCAGTGATGCTTGCAAAGAACGAATGATTCCAAACATATGTACCTTTTTAGTAGGAGGTTATTATACAAAATAAACCATAAAATATTGTTTGCTTGAGAGGTATTCTTTACACAATTTTTAAATTGACCTTGAAAGGCCATGTAATTTAAGATTAATTAAAATGATAAATAACTAATTACATAGATTGGCGTTGTGTTCATTTACTTTATGTAACAAGTTACGTAGTAAATGTTCATTTATTTTCAAGTGATCCCAGAAAATATTCAAAATATTATATTATGGGCTTGCAAGCCTGTGCGTGAACTTTATTCAAGGAATGAAGTACCGACCGTTGGCTCAGTGGGGATTCGAACTTTGGACAAAGCCCTCCGCAGTCCGAAGCCTTAGCCACGGAGCCACCATGTCGGCATGTTTATTGCTATGTACTATGTTTGCTAAAAAACAACTATCCTTAACACAAATGTATAACATTTCGTCGGTTTTAAGCTTAAAGCCTCATCACACAGATATAAACCACTGCATACCAGGTATCTTTACGTAATAAGATTCCAGTGATGTGAAAAGGTCGATGAAGTTTGAGTGCTGAGACCAAGTCAGCGCAAAGGTCAAGTCTGGCATGTCAGGCAATACGCCCGCGGCATCGTCTGCGGGCAGCCGCGCGGCGAGAAGGTCAGGCGGATGTGGCTCATTATTGAGAGAACTGAATGAATGGCCAGAGGCAACTCTGGTGGTCTGAAGGTGTAGCAGTCGCTCCTGATGAGCTCTCATGAAAAGGTTCATTAAGTGTGAAATCTTGCCATAAATGTTGCGTATCGCTTGAAGTGTTTTAAGGAGTTCTACTTGATTTTTTATGGCTTGTCTATTCTACATCAGAATAACTCATGTTACAATGCAAATGCATTTTACAGCATGTCAAGATTAATTCATAGTATTGGACAAGTCTATTCAATTCTCTATGAAGTCTAATGCACACTTGAAAATAATGATTAACAAGTGGCCCTTTTATTTATTTATTTACTCGTCGTTAAGTGGAAGAAAGGACTGTATAGTCCTAACTTCGCCACTAAAATTAAGGCTTTGTCATTCATTCATACTCTTAAGATACCGATCGTCAATATGGGCGAATATTCATTTCAAATGAGTGTATGAGTGAATTTTTCAGGAGAAGGATCAGGGATATAACTGCAAACAAGATTACTTTTAACTGAAGTCATAAATCCCCTTATATTTGATATCATTGTTATTAATCTATATTTTTATTTACTGTTGTTACTTTCTTTTTTAAAGTGGTACAAAATAGTTTTAGAAACTAATGTATTAATTAAATGCCTTGAGGCCAAATCAATTTATGTAATTTCGTTTTGTAAAACGGTGGTTGCCATAGATAAAATAAAATAAAAAATAAATAAAAATTAATGACAGCCATTATTAAATGATAAATGAACATGCAATGATTATCAGCTGGCTCCTTTAAAACAGTTTTAAGACTCTAATTGGGATCGAACTAACAAACTTTGTCTTATCAAGTTGGCATACATTTCATTCGATGTATCTCATAAAAACGTCTTCCTTTAGTACTTAATATGATGGTGAGACATTAGTGAAAACATAATATTAGGCCTTATGGCAACATTTCATTTGTTTGTGTATCATCAAGTAAATTGATTGATTATATCTCAAGCTAGGCATTCCTTCTTTTGTCATTTGTGGAAAAACTCACAAATTATACCGGAATGAATGTAAAGTTTCAACTGATGTAATCAGTTTGTATTAATGACACTCTTTGACATAAATAATTCATGAAGATTCGAAAGATTAAATCCTGCTCTCCTTCTTGCTTCACGTAAATACTGTTCAGCACACGGTACAACGACAACAGAACGTTCTGCTGATTGTGACAAGTGTATTCTTCCATCTACCACTGCCTCTAGTAACTCAAGGCAGCAGACTGTAGACATTCGTTGTGGGTATAACTATGAATGCAACTCTCCCACATGATGGTTATACGTCTCATTTGAATGAAGGTCACAGCTTACATATACATTGCGTCATACAACTAGAGAACTTTGGACATCTAGTTGGTTAGCCCCTACAGTTAATTTCAAAGGTAATCAGTTTGAAAAAAAAAATAATAACGTCTTTAGGTATTTTAAGTTTTCTTTAAAACGTATTTGAACATTTTCTGTGGGGTCAAAATACATTAACACTTTTTTTATTTATGAAAAATGTTACCCAAATTACTTTAACGTAATGTAACCCTACCTAATCCAATGACAGTAAAGTGAATTGTCTAACGTAGGGAAACATAACCTAACCTAAGAACACGTAAACCGACTTCGAAACATACCTATTCAAACAAAGTTTGCAATGTATTATCGTCTATATTACGCTTTTGAATAGTTTAGGTTATTTTCATGATTTTTGTAGGTTATGTCACATGTCTAAGACTGACGACACAAACTGCAAAGACCTTTTTTATTTTTACATTATGACGTTGTATGTAATATACATTAATATTGGTACTGAATGTAGATTAGTTAATGAAGTCTCCGTAACAATGCAAGATAGATGTTTAGTGAAAAGTGTCATTTATTAGCCAAGGACTAACCAGAAAACAGTTGATCAACTTTAACATTCATAGAACCTGACAAAAAATTCGGAAGAGAACCGGTTTAATTTAACTCTCCGGTTCTCTAATTCATCTATTCCGAATTCCCCCAAATTGCAAGATATCCCACAACATGCTGGGCGACCAGCTAGAAAACCACTTCTTCTTCGACTAGCTTCCCGGTTAATTTCAAACAAACCAACTTGGTATTAACTTGGATATGTTTGACGGTCGAAACAAGTTTCTGGTATCAGACGCTATGCCGTCATCAGTGGAGTGAACTTTTCTGACAAGGAATGGACTATTTATTAAGTTTCTTTCACTCGGGTGTGGGCAGAAGTAACTACTTCAATTATAAGGGGAATGGAAAACTATTAGTCATATGATTGCGAAGTCGGTATTCAAACTATAGATCAAACACATAGCTAATGATTTTCAATTGCGTTCTTTTCATGGGAAATTAGCTAGTCTTCATTCAATCGAAGAAGCAGGCGTTGAATAATTACACAACTGGATTTAGATCCGTGATGGGCACGTGGATTCAACACGAATACACAAGAATTTTGTAGTGTATATTGTATTTTATATAACATTTTATGTACCGGTCTGTTTCTTATATCATTCCTCCTCCTTCTAATATGGTAGTGGCTTTAACATCCATACGACACACACACACACACACACACACACACACACACACACACACACACACACACACACACACACACACACACACACACACACACACACACACACACACACACACACACACACACACACACACACACACACACACACACACACACACACACACACACACACACACACACACACACACACACACACACACACACACACACACACACGCACACGCACGCACGCACGCACGCACGCACGTACGTACGCATGTAGCCTACGCACGCACGCACGCACGCACGCACACGCACACGCACGCACGCACACGCACACGCACACGCACACTCACACGCACACGCACACACGCACACGCACACGCACACGCACATTCACACGCACACGCACACGCACACGCACACGCGCACACGCGCACGCGCACACGCACACGCACACGCACACGCACGCACGCGCACGCACACGCACACGCACGCACGCGCGCACGCACGCACGCGCGCGCGCACGCACACGCACGGACACACACACACACACACACACACACACACACACACACACACACACACACACACACACACACACACACACACACACACACACACACACACACACACACACACACACACACACACACACACACACACACACACGCACGCACGCACGCACGCATGCACGCGCGCACACACGCACACACACACACACACACACACACACACACACACACACACACACACACACACACACACACACACACACACACACACAGACACACACACACACAGGCCGTTTCAAAAAGGAGCAAAAAACTATATGTAAGTAATGGTCTAACTCTTTTCGTGCCTGTCTGTACACATTTTTAATTTTAAAAAATATTTATTTTAAAATAATCAACTAAATTTTACGAAACTTAAGCAAACCCTCTATTATAAATAGAGTTATTAATAAAAACGTTTGGTCCAGTTCGTCTAAATCATTTCAAAATGGTGACCATTTAATTAAAATATTTGAATAAGAATAACTCAAAAAGTACTTTTTTTTTATTAGTGACTTTTTTAGACGATTAAAAAAACGTAATGATGTATTTAGTTTTTATATTGAATTACAAATAAAATAATTATTGCAGTTATTGCATTGCTGGAGTTCCCCAGAATGAGCTACGAGATGAACAATAGTTCCAATAACGACTTACAAATTATTTTAAGTGTTTTAATTTGTTTACACTAAATCTATTTAAATTAAATTCCATCCATTGTTGTGCTTTTAGCTAATTCTGATGAAACTCTTAATATTTCTGAAACGTACATTTTTGAAATAATTCAGTTATTGGTTTTTCATTAAAAAAATTACCAGTAATTTTTTTTTCGAAATAGTAAAAAATATAACTTCTGTAACTTTCTTATAAAATTAATAGTTTTGAATTATACTAATTTAAATATTTTAAATGGATGCCATTTTTAAGTTTCTAGGTAAACGTAACCAAACTTATTTTATCAATAAATGTAATAATAAAGGGTTCACTTAAGCTTGGTTATATTTGGGGGATTATTTTGGAAGATACTGTTCTTTTAATAAAAACCACACACATATATAGCCTATAGAGATAGACCAATTACTTACATTTAGTTTTTGGCTCCTTTCGGCCTATGGAATAATATCTCTAAGTTTGTAGCGAGATTTTTTAAACACCCTATATATATATTCTTTAGAATTTTTTTAATTGACGTCGTATACTCATTTTCAGACTCAAAGTCTTTAAGTTGAGTGGTAGTCAGCCAAACACACAAGTGAAAGGCTTTTGCTACTATTTACAGTTAACCTCACTCTAACCTTGGCTTCCAACCTACCAGAGTCGTCACAATTGACTTATATGGCTGCCAACTAATTAACGATCGCATTCAATTATGAAGGACTGTCAGTACTCTTTGTAAAGTTCTCAGTGACTAACAGTCAGCAACTGTTGGAGGAAGCCGTACACATTCCTGTCCTTAAGGAAAGTCCTTTGTACATTCTTGTCTTAATTACGTATTAACATTTCACAAGTCAAGCCAATTTATCAGTGAAATAAAATTATCAGTTAATTGATTAATTCCAGTTAGGTGTACTTAGTTCGAACGACCCTATCGAACACATTTTTAAAGAAATTAGCAAATGACAAGTATTCTATTATATAGGGTTGGACAAAAGTCTGGAATATATTTATAAGTTTTAAAACTACTGAAAGAAATGTTATGAAACTTTGTAGTTTCGTAAATGTCATTTACCAAAGTTTTAAACATAATTACACGTTTTTCGCATAGTTACGGGATGTCCCACGAATTAAGTCTCAAACATTTTAAATGTAAGCCTACCTCGAGTTATATCTAATTTGAAAGATGTTTTTTTACAATGCAAAAGTGCAAATCTAAGATCAAAAGGAAGATCAAATCACAAAATATTTAACTCCAAAGAATTTAATGTGTTTTGTTTATTTTTATCACAGTTTGCAGCCCCTACTGTTGAGTATGTTGTTGATTGTTTACAACCGTAACGAAAGACGGCGTTATAAAAATAACGAAGTTATGTAACAAAAATTAAATGAATAAACACACTTTGGACTGTAGGAATACCCTAAACAAAATATTTTAAGAAAATTATAATATCCATTTCTAAATATTTTGCGTGAAAATGAATTAATTTCTCACATTCTTTCAACTAAATTATAGCTGTAAGCAGCAATAAACAAAAACTATCTCATCCTTATTATTAAAAAGTATTATTTATGTGACATTAAATTCTTTGAGAGGCTATATTTTCTGACTGGATTACACTTTTGACATAAAATTTGCGCTTTTGTCTTTTAAAAACAAAGTTCTTTAAAATGAAGTATAACTCAAGGTAGGCTTACATTTACAATTTCTAAGTCTTCCTTCGTGGACCATCCCCTAGCTATGCGAAAAACGGGTAAAATATGTCCAAATTTTGTTTATAGGGGCATGTACATGACTACAAAGTTTCATTTAAATGTTGTCAATGGTTTTTAACCCAATAAATGTATTCCAGACTTTTTCCCAACACCATATATTTTTCATTGGACCATTTACTTAAAAATGGGTTCTAAAAGACATGTTCTAGTTTGTAAAAAAGACCACATTTCCTTGTCATTTGAAGTTTAACTTAATCGTAACTAATTAATTAATTAAGTTTAAATACCTTAAATTTTTAGAACTTCATAAGAAATATATTTAAAACACCTCAATACCACTCTTTCTTTAGAACTATCTTCTAAAAAACTCAAATAACGCGAATATATCCCAACACATTACGTTTTTTATTTTATAACTATTAAGTTAAATAATATATTGCCAAATTTCATAAAAAATTTGCAAGAAAGATAATAGAATAATAGTTTCTAAAATACTGTTTATTTAATTTTACTCCAAATGTTCGTTTTAAATTGATTGTAATACCTCCACTGAGACTTCTTGCTAAAGATAACTTTTAATTGATTGTTTTGTATATAAAAAAGACGTTAGTTTTGTTAAAGAAAATTATTTATTTATATTTGTTAATGTTAAATACTACTATTTTATTGTAACTGTGATTGTTAACTGTATACCGTTACTATAATTATATTCACAACTGTACTAATATTAATGTGTATCATTATACATAATACGTGAAGCCATTTTTGTCAATGCAACTCCTCCTCTTATCTTTTTTTATCAATTTTGACGATTGAGGTGTCTTTTTTGTAGCTGTGCCATAAGGTTTCCCTTTTTTATTATTTTAACAATGAAGGGCACAGGAAGACCTAAAAATGCGTGCTGTTGCCATTAGAATAATATTGAGAGATTTAAATCAGTCAAAAAATAACAGCTGTTCAAATGTAAATAATGATGTTTACGAAATATTATCAGCTGTTAGAATGAAAATAATGATATCAAAAATATTGATAACGTTACATATCTCTTTAAATCTTAGTAATAACATTGGGTGTTTATATTTAAAATAGAAATTGGTTGCAACCCAATTGCAATGAGTGAGCTACTAGAAATAAATTTATACAATATGTCGTAAAAAATCGCATGCCGAAGCCAAAGGCTGAGGTGTCACGAGCGGAGTGATGACGGGGTTGGTACACGAGGCGTGCAGGGGTGTACCCTAGCTGCTTGTGAATGTATTAATGACGCACAATACGAGTGACCGTCACACAACATATATTTTTTTTATAGTAAAAGTACAAAATGTACAAACATTGTGGTTATTGATTTCGGTAAACGTGGTATCCACACATACTATGTTGATTGAGAAACATTTAATAGCAGTTGTTAATATTGGAAAAATTAAAATAATAGTTTTTTTAAAGGAGCTAAATAAGAAGTAATTGCATAAATTTTCTATTACAATTAGATGAACTCGACTGGAATTTCAATAAGAAATCTCTCTGATGATTCGGCTTTAATAGGAAAAGTCACAGAGAATGTACTTACACACATGGTTTTTTTAGGTATTATGTTATGTTTTGTGATTGTTGAAACGATAATTTAGTAATAAAATATTCACTAACCAGTTTATCATAAACTTTGCTATCATTATTACGGATATAATGAAACATTGGTCGAATAATTTTGCAAAGAAGTATCGATCACCCTCGTACATAGGAGGGGGCAGCTTTGAAAATCGCACGATGATTAAGTTATACTTTAAATATGTTTAATAGTTAAAATGGATACAAAGTTCACAATATCTATAGTAAAATAATGAAATAAAATTGTGGCAGTCAACTTAATTAATAAACCGAACAGGAAAAATGATTAATAACAAGGAAACTACGAATCTATATCGTAGGCCTGCAACAGTATGGCTAATGTAAAAAAGTGGAATGATAAATTAAATGAAACCGTTCAAGTTTCCGGAAAAGTGTGATATTATTCCGAACCTCGTGTTTCAGAGTGAAAGTGATCGGTGAAACTAATTGATCGCATTGCGTTATTCTAAGCTAACTAAGGGGCCGCAAGTTTGTGGTTTGACGTATCTGAATTGCGGAAACTACTGAAAGTTCTGTGAGGTGGCGGAGCAAAAAGAACAGGCCATAAAAACAAATAAAAAAGCAAAAAAGTAATAATAATAAAAACTAAACAATGTCATTTATGTACATATCACAGACTAAAATGAAGTCTTAGTTTGAAAACGAAATAAAATAAGGAATAAAGCAATTTTATGTATAAACTATTGAAATTGGTGTAGAATGGAGTAATATTCAAAGTAATCGTAAAAAAACATTTAAGAATTGACTACTTTAAATATGCAAGTTGACATTAAAGTATGTGTGCTGTTGGGCATTAAATATTGTCATCAATACAAACTGATTAACTTTCAAAAATCATTCACAGTCAAGAAAATATTATCAGTATGTAAATGGTCATTCGAGATACCTTGTTGAGGTCAGTTGCAGTGTATAGCACTATTTATATTTGAGCCCGTGACCCTTTGTATTTGAATAAAAAGTGCTTACCACTAAATATAAGTAATAGTTATATATATATTAATGATGTATATAAATAGTTATATATAAAGTGTATTCTTTGAGTAAATTAATTCATTAGTACGCTGATAGGTTTTTGTCGATATTTTTCTTGTTTTTGTTAAAATGAATTATAATTTAGCTCATATTATGATGATCTAGTAGATAGTAAATACATTTACGTGCTTGGACCTAACTACCCTTAACTTGACCAACACTATGCAACAATTTGGACTTTTCGAACAAGTTGTTGAATTTGTACTGAAGTTTTTGGTTAACAATTTCAGAACACCGTTTGACATGAACATCCAAGGGTGGCCACGAGCACATCGTTGGAAGCCAAGTACAACATTTCCAAAGCCTCCTCTACAAATTATATCAACTCATTCATAGTTTGATTACAATAATATTTTCTTTTCGTATTTTTTCTGGTAAACTTTGTTTAAATACGCACAATCAGAGAGGGAGAGAGAGAGAGTAAGAGAGAGAGAGAGAGAGAGAGAGAGAGAGAGAGAGAGAGAGAGAGAGAGAGAGAGAGAGAGAGAGAGAGAGAGAGAGAGAGAGAGAGAGAGAGAGAGAGAGAGAGAGAGAGGGAGAGGGAGAGGGAGAGAGAGAGAGAGAGGGAGAGGGAGAGGGAGAGGGAGAGAGAGAGAGAGAGAGAGAGAGAGAGAGAGAGAGAGAGAGAGAGAGAGAGAGGGGGGGGGGAGAGAGAGCAGGGTTTAAGGAAGTACGTGTGTATGATGTAGTATGTCGTATCCGATATAAGAAGGGTTTACGCGTGAACGGAAAGAGTCAGAAAGGGAGTAAATATCAGAGGTGACAAAGTAGAGATGACAGTGGTAAGAGAGATGAGGTGGTAAATGAGAGAGAGGGTTGTTGAGAGACCACTGATAATCAAGCAAACTAGTCGTTCTTGTACGGACTTGTTCGGCTTCCTTTGATATAAACATCTCCACTTCACTCTAGGACTAATGGAATTTACGTAGCACAAAAGCAACAGCTCTAAAGCATTACTAAGTATTTTTTGAGGGAAAATACTTCTCATACTATTTCTTTTAATGTTTTGCCTTGCTGTTGGTGAGTTTAAATTTTGTAGGGTTATTTATGAATTATTTTATCTACGTTTTACAAAACAAGTTAAAAATTTATTATAGTGAACTAGTTAGAAAAAAAATCTTAGTTAAACTACACAGCTCGTACGTATTACGAACAATAAAGAATGTTGGATGAAACATAGCTATACATGTTTGGTATGTTAAAACACAGTAAAATGTTAATGATTATGATCCTAATTTCGTGCATGCATTTTTAATTTACTATGTTCATTCACTCATACTAGATAATGAGTAAAGTAAATTTTACTTTCAATTGTTGCCATCGGTGGAGAAAGTTTCATTGACACAGAGAAGTCTGGAGTGTACATTTTGGGTAGTAGTCAGGCTCCGTATGTTCTGTAGGGAGGAGAACCGAGTATGATACTTTTCAATTAGCTGAAAATCAGACCAATACTACGTGGCTCGGATTATATGACTGTAGGTCTCATAGTTTCCAAAGCTATTGGGTTATTAATAAATGGCTCATTCTAAGGAACTGTCGACTTTTGTTAGTAACAATGACTACACTTGTTCATCTACACTCATTCGCTCCTAATATGCGTTTTTATCTCTATGTTTTATGTCTTAGTAATGAACAATGAATATGATATATTATATGAATATTAAATATATTTTATATTCACTTGTGTAAATGAGTGAATCATATGCTTGGAAATTGGATATAAATTAAAAGAAAAGATGCTAGTTCAGTCGAAGCTAAGCAAAAATTATCATGTATGTATTTCTTTACTTCTTTTATTGTCTACGCCAGTGGCATTTTTAACATACTATTCAAACGTTATTGATGAACAACGGTCCAAATCCCTATGGCAAATTTAAGTGGACCTCCCCAGATTAAAACACGTGACCCTCTACTTTTGAAGCAGAAGTGCTAACTACTAGGCTAGCAAGAGGCCTATGTATGTATTCACGTACATATATGAAATTATGTTAAACAAAAAGTATCCTAGCATCATGTTCGGCTCCCATAAGATCTTTTTAAAAACAGACAACCATTTTTATGTTTTAACCATTGACCTATACAACGATAAATGGCACAGAGAGAGAGAGAGAGAGAGAGAGATTATAATCGAAAGGAAAGTAGATTCACAGTTTATGTTAGAAGTTCTTCTGTAAGTGCCATCTCTAGGGTTAAATTAGCAACACTCATAATCAATAGTCATGCTCTTTGATGTGGCAAATGAAACTGACCGATAAAGCTAGAATTACAAATTTCCTGCCCGCTATTTATTGTCAGTAGTAATTGAAAACCTGGCATGACTAATCCAGGACTTGTTTGGAGGATGGCAAAGCCAAACCACATTTATTAGTTTTGATATATCCTACTGTCTTTTTATGTATAAATGTTGCTATCTACTTATGCAGTTTATTGTATAAATAATGAAATTAGAAATTGTATTAACTATCTTTTATGCACAATTTACAATATCTATATAAATAAAACAAACAATGACTATTAAACTATAATTACAAACGTAGTTTCCAAAAATAATTATATAAGAAAATAAATTCTAAAATGTTAAGGTTAGGAATGAAAAACTATGAGATTTGAAATAAGAAGTATCTGTAATAATTTTGATTGTTTATTGTCTGTATGGTATTTTAATATCGTTCATCCACATGCATTTTTATAATTTTTTTACAAACAATTTTAGACGTCTCTCATTTTCATATGCACGCAGACCTTTTAGATTAACCACCGTGAACTGGTAATACATACACATACAATGAATAATCTGTCGAATCTATTATATATTTGTAACTATTATTTAACAACGAATTCGTATAGCTGTCATATACTATAAAATATATTGCTTATACTATTTAAATCATTGTACTAAACTATATTCGATTATTGATGCTGCATTCAAACTATACTATTAAATTAGGTCCTTATTTGGTAGGATCTGATTGATGTAGAACGTATTATTTCTGGTTAACATGAGAAATAAACATTACATGTAGTCTATAATTATGCTAACCAACAGCCCATGATTCGCTACGGAGTGGTTCTCTACGCTTGCTCACCATTCCCTCTAAACCAACACACAACTAAAAGAGCACAGCCTGAATAAGTACTACTAGACAACACGTTGTAGCGCAATCTATTAACAGTTAGTAGAAAAGACTTAAAAAATTTCACAATGAAAACCAAATTAGGCTTTGTGTCACCAAACAGCTTTATTGTCATGTTTTTGTTTTTTGTATCAGCTGTTTGAAATTCATTGTTGAATTAAATTAATGCAATGTTATTCTTATGGAAAAAAGGAAAAAGCGAGGGGCTGTTTATACTCCTTATGTATGGAATTACGAGAAATCCTTTCTTAGCGGTCTCTATCATGAAACAACAAACTTCTCCCCACATTTCATCAAAATCTGGTCAGTGGTTCCGGTGATTTCGTGATGAGTGCATAATTTTTGGATGTTATATATTATGATTACCCTCCAATTGGTTTTTAACTCGAGTACCAGAATGAACAGATCGGGGAAAACCATTAACAGTCTGAAGACATCAGTGAGTATTGACTAAAAAGAGAAAAGAAAAGAGCAAAGAACTACCGATCCACGAGGCTTTCAACTGCCAAGACTTCTAATCTATGAGCCATATCGATTACACATTGTGTCCAGGATCGAGATATGTCATCAGTCACTCGACATGTAGTAAGTTGCTGTCGATATATCGTTTGATTACAGTCTTATCGATGCTCTGCCATCCGGCTAATCAGATGATTCTATTCTTTATGTTGCAGTCAGCTGGTCTGGTATTGAAGCTAGGCAGGTAAAATATAGATAAGATAGAATGATGAATTTATCTTATCCATAAATGTTTCATATATGACGATAATTGCAATTTTCAAAAAAATGATTAACATGAACACTTGTTATAAATAGAACTATTTCACACTGGTATTGTGTATTTTTTTTATACAGAATGAGATTTAATTTTTTATATAATACTCTGGCGATCTGTCTGACCGAGTTAAAAATGCGAGTGGGAAAATACATTGGATTGCCTGTAAGGTTGGCTCGGTTTGTTTATCAGTAAGATTATAAATATATGTTCATGTCAGGCAATACCAAGTAATTTATTTTTGCCAGTATAGAGGGTAAACCAATTAATTAATTACTTGCTGTATTATGAACAACCTCAGGTTTTTTATGAAATGGTATAAGTTACATTTATAAATAAACTTGAGTCAATTTGCAAATTAACTTCTTCTTAATAAACGTTTTCTTTATGACCTTTTAAACCTCTCATATTCATTTTAATTAGATTTTTAAGAAGAACAATATAAATAAATTACACTAACTAAATACAATATTCATTAAAATTACAAACTTAAAAATCGCAGTTCTAATTTAAAATTACTTTAACAAGATTGTGGAGTAAACAATAAGCATTGATATCTCCGAATGATTCACCATATGTTTATATTTTAATAAAACAACTCCAATGTTATAGGCATTACTTTCTCACACTCACTTTTAATACGGTCAGACAGTACGTATAAAAATAAAAAAACAATAATTTTTAAAAAAAATATAGTATCGTGGAAAATGTTCATGATTACAAAATATGTTTAATCTTTTATACAAGAGAACCGTCACATTAAAAATATTTTATTCGAACAGGACACTTGTAAATCGATGCCCTTAGACCTTACCCGTCAATTGAACACAAAAACCTAACTTAACTTAATTTACCTTGGCCTAATTTAACCTAACATAATTTAACCTATATTTTGTCCAACAAATATAGCACAGAATACGTCAGTGAATACAAGGTGAATACGTCAGTGAATACGTCGGTGAATACGTCAGTGAATACAAGGTGAATACGTCGGTGAATACAAGGTGAATACGTCGGTGAATACAAGGTGAATACGTCAGTGAATACGTCGGTGAATACAAGGTGAATACGTCGGTGAATACAAGGTAAATACGTAGGTGAATACAAGGTGAATATGTAGGTGAATACAAGGTGAATACGTCGGTGAATACAAGGTAAATATGTAGGTGAATACAAGGTGAATATGTAGGTGAATACAAGGTGAATACGTCGGTGAATACAAGGTAAATATGTAGGTGAATACAAGGTGAATATGTAGGTGAATACAAGGTGAATACGTCGGTGAATACGTCGGTGAATACAAGGTGAATACGTCGGTGAATACAAGGTGAATACAAGGTGAATACGTCGGTGAATACAAGGTGAATACGTAGGTGAATACGTCGTTGAATACAAGGTGAATATGTCGGTGAATACAAGGTGAATACGTCGGTGAATACAAGGTGAATACGTCGGTGAATACAAGGTGAATACGTCGGTGAATACAAGGTAAATACGTAGGTGAATACGTCGGTGAATATAAGGTGAATACAAGGTGAATACGGCAGTGAATACAAGGTGAATACGTCGGTGAATACAAGGTGAATACGTCGGTGAATACAAGGTAAATACGTAGGTGAATACAAGGTGAATATGTAGGTGAATACAAGGTGAATACGTAGGTGAATACAAGGTGAATACGTCGGTGAATACAAGGTGAATACGTCGGTGAATACAAGGTGAATACGTCGGTGAATACAAGGTGAATACGTAGGTGAATACAAGGTTAATACGTAGGTGAATACAAGGTGAATACGTCGGTGAAAAAAAGGAATGAATACAAACTGTGGTTTTCTTTTTTAAGATACCCAAACAGCTCACAGTTACTGTAGCAGTTATTAATAATTACTTCACCGGTATCACTAACTTGAATGTAATAAGATATTTTTCAACTGTTGTTTTTGATCGGTAATTGGCAACTAAAGAGGTTATCCACTGAATGAAGATGATTTTTCATCGATATAATCTCTTTATATGTTTTTATTAACACCGTAAAGAGCTTAATTCCAATAGCTCATTCAGTCATCATTCAAATTTCAAACTTTTTCTCTTGCAAATAAACTCGACATCAAAACTAGGCCTTCCACTGACTTCACTTTCCTCACATTTTTGTGGTACAGAATAATCAAAATGGTATGCAACGAATCACCCAGATGACTTATTCTCAGAATCTTCTCAGGAATTACAATAACAAATGCTTAAAGATGAGTTTAAAATCAAACCTTGTTTGCACTAACCATTTCACGATTCATTTTAAGAGGTTGTACGTATTTCTATTATTTAACTATTATTTAATTGGTCGGTAAAGTGTTTAAGAGATTATAGGCGATAGGTTCAATGCTCGGTCCTCTTAATACCGACACTACGTCCACTCAATGATTTCCATCGACGTGGACAATACTAGAGACGTCTGGGGTATCCATTTTGGATTGTAGTAGAGGTTCAGATGCTGTGTAGGGGAGAGAACTGAGTGTCAAACTTGTCAGTTAGCTGAAAATCAGATCAACACTACGTGGTTCGGATTCTACATAACGGTTTGGGTACTATAGTTGCTCTGGCTATTGGGCTATTATTAAATAGTCCTTTCTAAACTAAGTCGAACTCAGATAGTAACAATGACTACACTCGTTCATCTTCATTCATCACACTCCTTCACCTCTCATATTCGCTCATATCTCTATGATCAGCGTCTTAGAAATGAATAATAATAATGAATAGCTTAGTTGGTTGAATCCCAGTTTCATAAGCTGCAGGTTCTCAGTTCGATCCCAGTCAGAGTCGTAACACATGAATGGGATAGCTGATAACCACCGGCTGTTCATTTGTCATTGGGCTATTAATTAATGGTAGTTTCTATGGAATTGTCAGCCTTGTTTTTAACACTGCTACATTCGCTAATCTACACTCATCACACTCATTCGAAATCCATATTCACCCATATCTTGACGATCTGGCTCTTAAGAATTAATAAATAAAAAATAAAAAAAGTAAATTAACCATTGAGTAATAAATTAGCATAGATAGAATTAGAAATTTATTAAGGAGTTAACTATTAAAATACTGTAGGATAAAGTGTTTAAAACAAGAGAATTTTTCATATTTTAGAACAATATTGCTTAAGTTAAATTAATTACTTTTTTATTCTGTTAGTTGATAACGTAAATGCCAGGAATAACTAGCTAATTAAAGTTAAATTATTCCCATTTCACGAAGAATTCAGCAGTTTTTCACAAGCAATCCGAGTTAAGAACTTCACATAAATAGATCACTCAACGAGTCCCCTCCTACTATTGGTTATAGCCAGGGGGTCTCACGCAGATAGTGTTAAACGGGACTTCCTTATAGGAAGTTATTTTGCAGCCGCTTGTAAATTGTGGACACATGATAGTTTTATGCCCCCATATTTAAGTTCCGTTTACATCAACCGAAGAAACGAGAGCCGTTAGGTAGTAAATGCTCCCGCTGTCTGTATACGTAGCGTCTCCCGAGTGGCCGCAGCTGGTTGGACATTGACCATTTACGACTGAGTGAGAGGTAAACGTTTCACACAAGCCACTATTTTAATATGAACAGCCCAATTAATCACCTAAAAGTTGTTTACTTTAACTATAAAACTTCAATTTTAATTTTATTACTAAAATATACTTGCTTACTTCATTAACCTAGAGACAAAAAAGGGGTAACTTTCTTAAGGTTTAGGAGATCGCCTTAGAGGTATACACAGGGTGGAAAAAGAAAAATGGAAGCGCTTTTACAACTTTTGTATGACTTCACTTGTAAAAGTAAAATCTTGTGCATGATCATGGTTACAAAGAACATACTTTTTGACGCCATTAGCGACATTTAATATTTTCAGTGGGACGGCCCACGAAGAGTTGAACGAAATTCTTCAACGTAAGCCTAGGTCAAGGTGGTATCAAATGTAAGGTCTATTCAAGAGACATTAATAGCCGCAAACTGGACTTCGAAAGGTTTGTACTTCCCAGAGTAGCAGTCATTTGAATTTCGAAGTAACTAATTTGAGCAATATTATTTCCCCGCTATTTAACGGTTTTAAGAAAATTAATCTGATCAAAAACTATAATTTATGGAACACAATTATTAAAAAGAATTAAATTATAAAATTATCTATGGAAAAAATAACATTGTTGTGAAATCGTTTTCATATTTTTTCCACCCGAACAGATTACAACTAATGTACATCTTAATATATCTGTAGTAATAATACCTACATTTATCTTTGAGTATTTGGGGGAGTAAAGAAGATAATGGAAGGGGGTAGGCCTTCAATATGCCTGTTTAAACGGAGAAGTAACTTGAGTGTACTCGATACACTGACTCGACACACATTTAGCAAACTGTTGAATGTGGCCTCTGATTCTTTCTTTTATGTGATTGGCCAACTAGAATGTCACAGAGAAGAAAAAATTATGGTTTTTTTCAGAGTGTGTTAAACATTCATTTATGTGGGCTGATAATGATTTTCTACATATTTAAACGAAATATAGATTTTTATCAAAAATATTATGGCTAAATATTAAGAACAATTGTTTATATACCAGACAAACCATTTTGCCAAAACGAGAGGTGCTTCACCATGGGTGGGCCTACAGTAGCTGTTTGTTTTAGGGTTTTGAGGAAGGTCTTCCCACCGACGATCTTATCTGTGAAGTCTTGTTGACCTTGACGGCCCATAACACTGTGAAAAGAAAGAATAACGTCAGCCATCGCATACCAGATGCAACAAGCCCTAGAAGGAACCGTCTTTAGCTGCTTGCCAAGGTTCACTTTGATGGTGCAGTGAAAAATATTAGTGAACTTAGATTAAGCAAAAGTTGTAATTCTTTCTTGAGACTCAAAAAATATTTGGCCTCCAAAAAATAATTTACAGAGATAAATCAGCGTTATCGTGATCCGTGATCCTCCAAGAGCCAAAAAATAAAAAACTTGTTCATCTTCTGTTGCTTAAAATTAGACGCTGGCTTCAAAACCTTTCTTTGCTACAACTAACTAACTTTTTTTGCTAGCAAAATAACTAACTTTTATTCGAAATTCCAGTGATTAAATTTAACACTGATAGTTTAAAGCCATTATATTGGTTGAACTCTTTATATTACACTACACATTTATTTTTGTATTGCATTGTATAGTTTTTGATCTGAGGAATCTGATCAAAGAAATAATCAGTAGATTTAATAAAAGCACAGTATAGATTATCCTATTTTTAAAGCATACATACTCCTAAAAATACTGTATTACATTTATTGTAAAAATTAACTAACTTGCACTAATAAGGAAAAAGTGGGAAATCTAAGAAATATTTAACGTTCCCCCACTTACCTATTAAGGTACATCTTCAAAAATAATGGGGGTTTTGTCATAGTTTATTGACACGAAAGGGCTACCACACACATCACAAGATAAATTACTCGATGAATTTTGAAAACATACATCGTATTTCAATGTTGTATACAATTTTCTTTTGAAGATAATTTTGGTAGCTGTATAAGGCGTCAGGACTTTGAACCTGAGTTAGAGATAGCGTAGATTCGAATCCTGACCTTGACTGGAAGTTTTTATCAATAATGTTCACCTTGTACTAAACTTGTTCACCCCCTTACTCCGCCTGAATAAGTTCCCCGCACAGATCAACGATCTATAGGAAATTGGTAAAGGTCAAAAAGGTGATAGATCTTTCCTTTTTACTAAAATTAATTTTTTTGACCATATATGGGAAATGGGCGGTGTAAGATTAAAATGGAGATCGACTTATCCTTTTTATTATTAAAAACATTACTTTCTAAACAGGCATTTTTACTATATTATTGGAAGTCCAATACGCAATAAGTGGATACAAACTTAGAGCTGATAACGACAACAATATGAGCCAAATCGCATTACAAACAATTGAAACCAGTTTTCTGTATCCAGTCACCTAATCGCCACCATTAGTTAAAATGATGGGACTTTTTTCGTGCAGTAAATAGAATTTGAAATATCTGGAAAGAGCAGAAATACCTGAAATTCCATAAGACATGGCAGCTCGTAGATCAGAAAGAGAGCTATTCTGTCTAATATGGCAGGAACGCCACGGTTTCTGGGGTGATCGATTATACGTCACATTCCCACTACCTTGGAGGAATCCACAATCTCGCGGTAGAGGTCTAGCCTTTCTCAGGTATTTCATAGTGACGTCAAACATGTTTGAAGTTGACATTCTACTAATTTTTGTTGAATTAACAACCATTTTACTACCTTTTGAAGCGTCAATAACATATATAATGGTAAGATCGATCTTTAACTAAATTTACGTATGATTGTGATAAGGAATATGATGTGGAATAGTGGAATTATAGAATTGGAACATCTATAATATGATATTATGTAATGTGGTAACATCCCTCTATCTTACGGTTGCCACATATTTGTCGAGTTTAAACCTGTACGTCTACTGTGCGTCTGCGTATAACGCTCCGAAAAATTAAAAACTAAAATATTTTAAATTAAGTTTTACTTGTTTTGTGCCCAAAACAAAGTTTTTTTAATGAATGAATGAAAACAAATGACGAAGTTTGATAAAACTTAGTAAAATAAATAGGATCTCAAGAGGAAACACTCAAAGGTTTGCTATTACTTAAATAAACTAAGACTAAAAGTAATGAGGTAGCTGTAAATAGTAAATTCAATTAAAGAATACAATACATATATACACAATTCCTCTAAATATTTCGAGCAAAATAATTGCTCAAATTTATTAAATTAATTAAATTAATATTTCCATTGTAACAAACATTAGGTAATATATTTACAAAACAAGTTACTCTATTGAGTAAAATTAACTTCAAGCTATTAACTTAAACATTTCTTCATGTAAAATGTATTAAATGTTTGGTTTAGTGAAAATTTGACTTTTCTCTCTGAAATTATACAATTCTTTTAGCAATACAATAGGACATCTATTCAGTTAACATCTTGAAATGAATTGATATATATCAAGTGCTCATTAACACTTGTGACATCTAGTGAAACTAGCTCTAAAGTTTTATATATATACACACACACAGTATATAAAATTAGTCGACACCCCTTCCTTCACTACTGGATGGTTCTCTACGCTTTATTACCCCTCCCTTCATGGTTATCTTAAACCATTTTATCAATATAAAAGGTCAGTATGTGCATTTCTCCTAGATAACACAATTTTATAGTCTAGAAAATGTCAACAAGTCTACTTTAGAGGGATGCAAGTTACTTCAATAATATCAGAGTTAGTAGAAATAACCTTAAACATTTCACAATGAAAACCAATTTAGCCAAGCTTTTATCATCTTTGTTTTTTTGTATCAGCTACTTTTAATACAAAAAACATTAACGTTAATTTAATAAATTATTATTAAATTAATGTTAATGTTACTTTTATAGTTCAGGGACTGTTTCTACCCCTTAGGAATAGAATTTAGAAAAATCCTTTCTCAGCGGGTCTCTATGAATCAAAAGCTAACTTTCCGCCAAATTTTACCAACATCTCTTCGGTGGTTCCCGAGATTACGAGATAAGCTAGTACATCATTTTTGGACTATACATATTAGGATTAAAAAATAAATACACGAATAACTCAAATGTAATTAGAGTTAATGCATCCACTAACAACGGATAACTTTCAGTCATAAAAACTAATTTATTACGACGAGCACATACTCTTTCTTGTTCCGGTGGACGAACATCTGGTATTTGCTCTATAACGAAATTCCAAGCCAATTCCTAAACTTGCTTTATAATTGCATGAAGATCAACAATGCAGTTCCGCATGTTTCACCTTTTACAGACATCGGTTCCGCTACATCGTATTATTTTAGATAACTGCACCGTAGATTCCCCGTTCCATTTACCATTAACTTGTTAAATATAAAAGGTCCCCGGTATGTCGGGCAGCGACTAATTACTAGTTGATAGGTCAATTTGTGGTGGAGAGTGGCTTGGTACATGCAGTGAAATTCCCGTACAAGATGTCCAAGGTTATTTGTAGGTCAATGGGCCTAGAATTTTCTGTGCACGTGTGTGCTTTATTTATTTTTTTTTGTTTTTATTTTTTTCTCCAGCTTATCATTTTATCAGGTAGGCTGCTCTTCTATCCTTTGTTAAAAAATGTGTACTTTATTAATATATAATACACATGTTAAGATTGAATAATTCATCGTCTATATTTTATAAACTAAGGGGCGCCCCTGCACGCTTCGCTACGCTCGAGAGGCAAAGCTTGGCCTATGGCCTAGCCTCAAAATCCGCATTTGTGGACACTGGCACTGATGATACAACTTTTAATAATCTCATCAATTCAACCCCCAAATTTCTTGATGAGTACCCCAATGGTGAATAATTTTATAAATTCATGAGATGAAATTTGTAAATATAAAAGGTTTTCTTCACAGTAACATGTTTAGTTACTAAATAAGTAACTTATTATTTTGAGACTCGTGTAATAATTAATGAGCAAATGTTCAAAATTAAAAAAAAAACATTTTTATATATTCTAGTTTACGTCAACAATTATTCAACAAAAAATGTTAAGAAAGCCACACTGTTAAATATAGTTGTCCAAATTATTTGAATTACATAAAAATACTCGTTAAATGACGATCTGAGCTGAATCCTATGGAAATAAACACACAATATTTAAAGAGAAATTGTTAATGCTATTGTGATAACTATATTACAAGATTTTAATAGTTTGGTAAAATTACCACATATAAATTCACAAGAGAACAACATTTCTCTTATCTATTGTAGCCATGACGTCTGGACACGTTTGACTACTGCACATTGTTGCCACGAGATCGGGACTCAGTTGGCTGGTAGCCAGGATGTGTGGACACGTTTGACTACTGCACATTGTAGCCAGGATGTGTGGACACGTTTGACTAGTGCACATTGTAGCCAGGACGTCTGGACAAGGTTAGCTACTGCACATTATAGCCAGGACTTCAGAAGACGGTTGGATACTGCACATGGTAGCCAGGACGTCAGGAGACGGTTGGGTACTTCACAATGTAGCCAGGACGTGTGGTCACGTATAGATACTGTACTGCACAGTATAGCCAGGGCGTCTGGACAAGGTTAGCTACTGCACATTGTAGCCAGGACTTCAGGAGACGGTTGGCTACTGCACATGGTAACCAGGACGTTAGGAGACGGTTGGCTACTGCACATGGTAACCAGGACATCAGGAGACGGTTGGGTACTTCACAATGTAGCCAGGACGTGTGGTCCCGTATATATACTGTACTGCAAAGTATAGCCAGGACGTCTGGACAAGGTTAGCTACTGCACATTGTAGCCAGGACTTCAGGAGACGGTTGGCTACTGCACATGGTAGCCAGGACTTCAGGAGACGGTTGGGTACTTCACAATGTACCCAAGACGTCTGGACAAGGTTAGCTACTGCACATTATAGCCAGGACTTCAGGAGACGGTTGGCTACTGCACATGGTAGCCAGTTCGTCAGGAGGCGGTTGGGTACTTCACAATGTAGCCAGGACGTCTGGACAAGGTTAGCTACTGCACAGTATAGCCAGGACGACTGGACAAGGTTAGCTACTGCACAGTATAGCCAGGACGTCTAGACAAGGTTAGATACTGCACAGTATAGCCAGGACGTCTGGACAAGGTTAGCTACTGCACAGTATAGCCAGGACGTTGGACCAGGTTAGCTACTGCACAGTATAGCCAGTACTTCAGGAGACGGTAGGCTACTGCATATGGTAGCCAGGACTTCAGGAGACGGTTAGGTACTTCACAATATAGCCAGGACGTCTGGACAAGGTTAGCTACTGCACATTATAGCCAGGACTTCAGGAGACGGTTGGCTACTGCACATGGTAGCCAGGACGTCAGGAGACGGTTGGGGATTTCACAATGTAGCCAGGACGTGTGGTCACGTATAGATACTGTACTGCACAGTATAGCCATGACGTGGGGACAAGGTTAGCTACTGCACATTATAGCCAGGACTTCAAGAAACGGTTGGCTACTGCACATGGTAGCCAGGACGTCAGGAGACGGTTGGGTACTTCACAATGTAGCCAGGACGTGTGGTCACGTATAGATACTGTACTGCACAGTATAGCCATGACGTGGGGACAAGGTTAGCTACTGCACATTATAGCCAGGACTTCAAGAAACGGTTAGCTACTGCACATGGTAGCCAGGACGTCAGGAGGCGGTTGGCTACTGCACATGGTAGCCAGGACGTCAGGAGACGGTTGGCTACTGCACATGGTAGCCAGGACGTCAGGAGACGGTTGGGTACTTCACAATGTAGCCAGGACGAATGGTCACGTATAGATACT
Source organism: Stictocephala bisonia (assembly GCA_035578905.1). Lineage (NCBI taxonomy): Eukaryota > Metazoa > Arthropoda > Insecta > Hemiptera > Membracidae > Stictocephala > Stictocephala bisonia. The sequence goes on along the minus strand of JAQJVL010000212.1, from coordinate 809,179 downwards.
GTACTGCACATGGTAGCCAGGACGTCAGGAGACGGATGGCTACTGCACAAGGTAGCCAGGACGTCAGGAGACGGTTGGCTACTGCACATGGTAGCCAGGATGTCAGGAGACGCTTGGCTACTGCACATGGTAGCCAGGACGTTAGGAGACGGTTGGCTACTGCACATGGTAGCCAGGACGTCAGGAGACGGTTGGCTACTGTACATGGTAGCCAGGACGTCAGGAGACGGTTGGGTATTGCACATGGTAGCCAGGATGTCAGGAGACGGTTGGGTACTTCACAATGTAGCCAGGACGTGTGGTCACGTATAGATACTGTACTGCACAGTATAGCCAGGACGTCTGGACAAGGTTAGCTACTGCACATTGTAGCCAGGACGTCAGGATACGGTTGGCTACTGCACATAGTAGCCAGGACGTCAGGAGACGGAGGCCAAACGAGTCACTCGCCCGCCTTGTTCTCAGATGAGGTATTGATGGGTGAGGGATAATATAGAACACAAACTGAGCTGGTTTTTATTTGCTTGAAAGCATGTTTATACTGAAACTAATGAATTGTTTATTGTAACACAATTCAAGCATTTCTTGAATATTGTTATAAAATACGTCTAATAACCTAACACAAATAATTATATACAAAAGTAATTGTATTAAATCAATTAATAATTTCAACACTCGTCGATTTAGGTACAAAAATGGGCTGTGCCAATAAATAAACGTTAATTTTTTGTATTGGAATACGTCAATAAAAACTTGATTTCTTCAAGTAGACATAAATTAATTTACAGCATTATACTTAATAAATTATTTTCTATTTTACTATGTTTCTCTTTTTATCAGTAACATTTTTCTTGTAAGTGAATAAACATATACGAAAATATCTACAGACTTTTATAGTTAATAATTTGTTTGTTCTTTAAATAAATTGTTAACTAACAATGATTGATTTCTACACTTTAGTACCTAATTAAATTGTATGAGACATTTTAAACATATTTTTTTAAATAAAAATATTGTCATATGATATCCGAGCCAAACCGTGAGGATGCTATATGACAGTGGGCAGATTGACAGTGCTCTATATTTTTGCACCAGATATTAGTACTGTGTTTGTCCATAAGAGCCGTACTGCATTCTCAACGTGAAATAGAGTATAGGACAAGATCAAACAGAGTTCCTAAATGCGTCTCACCCAAAAAAAGTTCTTAATTGAATGTCTTTTAATTAAACGTGTACTGAAGAAAAAGCAAATAAAAAGTCGACCAGAAGGAAAGTAATGTTAAATATACATCCAGTGGTGATTTCCATTGGTTACTGTCGACAAGTTTAGCACTCTCGGTCCTTCTTGTCCTCTCTGTGGATACTTTCATCAGTTATATTCACTGGCAATTAACTCATGCCCATTGTTCACATTTCCAGTTTTCAAAGTCTTACCTTTCTGGACAGACACTTACCAATTACAAACATTGACAGCTTACCATTCCAAATAGAAATCCAGTTCGCCGCTTTTTGCGGATTCCGGACAGGTTCTACTGTTTTCATTTCCAGCCGCTCAACTAATGAGCTTGAAAGCCTTTTTCACCGGCCCTGGAGGAATGTTCCATCATTAAAAATGTTTTTCAATAAGTTTTTTCTTCACTAGTCTCCCGTGATTGGCTGCAGCATGTACCTCTTCTCTGCGGAATATTGAGCAGGTTATTCACCATTTCCGGAAGGAACTTGTTACGGCTATCCCAAGCGTCAAGTCGAGACATATGGCTTCATCCTTGTGGAAATTAGGAACGCACTTTCTAAACTGGTTATTTTGCGTTAACAATAAGAAAATCAAAACTAATCATGTCTTATTTTTATAATCTAAGAAACGGTCAGTATATGAATATTTAAATTTATTTTTAGGTAGATGGTTGTTACAATATCCTTTTATATGTTGACCGGATGATAACATTTGTTCTACAGTGCACACTCAATCTCATCGGCGGAAGCACTAAATGATTTAACCGTTAGTTCGATGATCCATCTGATAAATTCCAGTCGTTCGAACCCTGCCTCCATCACGAAGTCTGTGCCACGGCTTCTAACAACTTCCGGTAACTCTAGAGAACACGTACACTCTCCTTCCCCTAGGCCAAGGTCGTAATCAGAGTCAATTGCTGAGAACACGTGCTTCATCACCTCTTAAGACCAAGGTCGTACTCAGACTGATCTACAAATGTCAATTGTTGAGAACACGTTCTCTCTCCCTCCTCTTGAACGAAGTTCTAGGCCAAACATCGAGTACACATTTCCTCTCCTTCCCTTTGATGAAGGTCATACTGAAGGTCAGTTTTCGAAAACACGTGCCCTCTCCTTCCTTTTAACGAAGGTACTCAAGGTCAGTTGTTGAGAACACGTGCCCTCTTCTTCCCCTTTATCAAGGTCGTACTCAATGTCTATTGTTAAGAACAAGTACTGCTTCCTTCCTCTTGACCATGGTATCATACGGAGTTAAATGTTTACATTTGCTCAGAAAATAAGTGACTGCTAAGTCGTAAAAAGAATGTTTTAATAATTTATTATATTTACGTATTGTGTTTAGTTTCTAGAGTAACACAAAACGTCTTTCACTTTCGAAGTGAAGGGAATACAAATTAATGTTGAAACAGACTAATAAACTAAATGTCTTAAAAACCACAGGTTTACGCTTAAGGTCTTTGGTGGATTTTTATTTATACATTATTTTATATATTCAATCTATAAAATATTCAGTCAGAATAAGAAGTAAACTAATTAATTAACGAGAAAAAGTTATTATTTGTATAGAATATCAGGATTCAATCTTAAGGGTTCGTTGTTTTTATAAAAAAATAAAAATAATATTGATAAAAAATAATAGATTGCAAAGACTATTTTATTTGGTAATCGGATATGTATTTGTTTCTGACTGGTAAATGATACAAAGTTGTTCTTAACAACGGCAAAAAAGAGTTGTTGTTTGGTGATAGGCAAACTATTAACAACAGGCAAACTAAGATTAAAAAATTGCCATCACAATAGTTATTTATTAGTTAAAATAAATCAATAAATCATACATTATTAGAAATAATATACTAATTTACTATCTACTTTTTAAACGATTTAAATTTTAAGAACACATCATGAAACTTGTTATCCACATGTTCATAATACTAGAATGAAATTAAAACTTTTCATTTTTCCTCTGAACTGAGCTAAGAAAATCTTAAACTGATCTAGGATGATCGAAACTTTTAAACTGCTTAAATAATTAAATTAAACTTTACTTATTTATAAGGAGTAGGTGCTACTTGAAAAAAAAGATCGCCATACCTATGTGTTTTTAATTAAAATTAATATGGTTTATAGCACTTTTCAGAACTAAATTACGTTTGTTGGGGGAATGTGTGCACATGTATAAGTCAGCAAGGTGTTTTACTCATCAGCGGAAAGCTGATTCAAACCTGCTTTAGCGGATGTGAAGAGGCCAGCAGGAAACTAGAGCTCATTTATATAAAAAGCATAAACAAGGTTAAAATAAAAACACTGCTGCAAATTACAAAGGAATCGACTCAAAAAGTCTACTGATTGAAAGAACTCCTGATTCCAATATCGATTAAAATAAATTATTCTAACCACGGACATGGGAAACAGAAATATTTTGAACAAACATAGTGTATGTTCATTATTGAACATACCTAGAATTTAAAATATCCATTTTGCTCTTTTTGTCCCATCAAAGTAATCACAACTTTGAAACATCTCATTTCTTCAGCATTCCAATATGTAATCATAGAGTATTATCAACTGAGGCAGCAACTTTCACTACATTAATTAAAATGTCCTGTATTTTTTATATCAAATGAATGCATGAAATGATAATAAAATGACAGATATTTACGAAGAATAATTGATAAATAAATGCTTTAAAATGTAAGTAATCTAAAATTCCAATAAATTTTAAAGTTTATTTTATAAATAAATTAATAAAGAAAAATATACGAATAAACTTCAAAATGTATTGGCATGTTTGATTACGTGTATTGATTTTAAATTATAATACCAATATGAAACTCCTCAAGAACCATAAATAAGTGCTTGTTTACATAAAAATCTTAGGTTTGCATTTCAAAACGATTTTCCCCATTTAAACGTATAATTATTATCAATTATGTATAAGTATGTAAAAACGTTAAACTCTGTACATGTCTTGATCGTGTACCTAGGAATATTCCAACCAAAACACAAACATTTTAAAATTACCTATAATATGCAACTGTAAAATACTATGAGAGTAAGAATATTTTGAATATATTTCATGGCATAATATAGGAATATCTGACGACATGCTTGTATATGTCAAATTATGTACACATATAAGATTACAACACTTCTTTTTGTTTCAGATATTTATTTATTATTTGACTTAATTTGAGATGGAAATAGACTTATTAAAATAAAATATATTCCTTCCTACTGTGGCTTAAATTCTGGCCTTTGTACATTCTATAACTGTACACACCCCATAATAATGTTGTCTTCCTTAAAATCTTGGGATTAAAAAGATTTTCTAAAACTTTGTTTTCAAATACAGTATCAAGAAGAACTGTAAATGTCATAATATTCTTGTAAGCCCCAGCGTCGGGTTGTGAGGTCTACTGATCCCAAAGTTGTACATTAGATACAACTGTATATACTCATTATCGTAATGTAAACAACAATCTAGCTGTTCAAATTTATTGAATAAACTTCACACGACTGTAAACAACGCAAAAGTAATTTAAAACAATAAATTATTGTCTTCAGTAGCTATTTACAAAACCAAAACCTGAATTATGTTGTAGATAGTTAGTTATATCGAGTTAATCAAGATCTTCTTTAAAAAAATGTTTAATTGCAAGTATAATACTATAGGTAGATTCAGAAAATACACTTCATTAAGTTTAGTTGAAATGTGAATGCATTTAAATGCTAGTCTAATTAAAATGTATTATTATCCAGAAAATAAATGTATAGATAATGAGGAAAGAATTTATGCTTTCCAAATGTAGAATTAATGATAAAGGAAATGTTCTGAAAACGTACTGTAAAAAAATTTAATATTTAATCCTTTAAATTAAATATTAAAAAAAACGAGTTGATCTCGCGGCTTTCAGAACGGGTTGTGCTTAGTCAACAAATCAAATTCCGTCCACCGATTTCGATCAGGATTAACTTCCTCATTACTCTCGATGTTTGGTAAAAAAGCCACTTAGAGGATATTTTCCAAACCTACCTCAGGATTTCAACTCGTGACGTCAACCCCTGGAGGTTGTCCTTTGCCACAGAACCATCCTGTAAAGGAACATTAGTGTTCAAACTTTATTTTTGAGCAGTTGACAACAGTTTCCTTAGGGGGTAATATCAATAAGACTTGGTTACGTTGTTTTACTGAAACCACGTTGGTCGTCAGATACTCCACCAGATCTGATAATAACACATTAATTTGAACAGACTATGTAAGTAGCGTGTGAGGGTTTCGGCGCTGGGTTAATCACAAGCCCACTGTCAAGTTGCTAAATGTAGGCATGTAATTTGCAAGAATCAGTTCCGTGTTTTGGGAACACGAAACCCTGTTCCTAAATGAACGATGCAATGTGAGTTAGCTGTTATTATCATATTTTCTACAACATTTCGTCCACGACGGAGACTAATCAAAACCTTGTTATCCAATGGATAAAGTTTTAAGAGAGCAATCTCCTTTCACGGAATATGAAAAAAAAAAAACGGGTTTATACTCGTAACATTGATCGTATCGCTAAACATGAAGTATCAGTTGATAGATGAAGAACTATTTCAGTCGACTTAAGTTGATCTTTGTAACAAATTAGTATTTAAAAAAACTTATTGCGAAATTTGTGAACATTTAAATCATTTTTGACGATTTTAATTTAAAGAACTCATAATATCAACTTATTGTCCACTAGATTGGACCTTTAATAATCAAACAGTGCTCATCAAATCTCGTTATAATAATAAGCAAGAACCGTACAGTTGAAATAGAACAGCATGTTTCGGCCCGCTGGCGGTAACATTTCCAACTTACCATGATACGTTTTGAGGTAATTTTTAAATAATTGCATGATTTTAATTTATTTATATTTATACTCTATGTACACATATAATCCAAACACTCGTCCGACAAATATGAAGTAGATTATAGTTATTATAAACTAAAGAAATCAACATCACATTAAAATTTCGTCATAAAATAAATCATCTATCCACAAAACATTGATATTTAATATTTTTAGACTATTAAAGAAAAGTTACATTATTTTAATTATTTAAACTACGTAGTAGCTTGAATTGCTTAGTGTACGTATCTTTCACTTGTTCACAGCACGTAAGGTAATAGGATATATTTTATACACAGTGAACGCCAATGGCATCAAATGCACATTAACCTCTTGTGTTGCATCAAACATGTAACGTGTGAAGCGTTAATGTACATGAATTATTTATTTCTTCATAATTATTACAAGTATTAAATTAGTTTTTCTGGTTTACCTTCAATTATGTTCAGCATATATTTGTCTGGAGTTTATAAATAAAAGAGCATGCCTTCAGGTGTGTGGCAGTATTTAGCATTACTAAAATATATAATTATATAGTGCTAACCACAATACGGCAGTGCTGTACTTATTAATGGTCATTAGTTACACTAAAAAACAATTTAATGAAGACATGAAATATTTAATAACTGACAGGAAATATTTTTTATCAGTCAAGGATGGCAAATTATAACCTTTATGAACTTCAAAATGTTCAGCTGAAGGTTAGATTGTAAAAATAGATAAATATTAAATTAACTAATGTAGAAGTTGTTAACACTTTATTCGATTATGAATAATACAGTAATAAAATTTTACTTATTACTTTTTTTAATATATATATATAAAATAAATTACTTACCTTCAATTATTTTCTGAGTATGTTATGGTTATTTATAACCCTCACAATAGGTCCATTGTAGTGGGTTTTGACTCAGAAATTGCTTAATTTATATAGAATATTTAATTTTCTCACATTAATTAAATATACCTCTCAAAATACCAAGGGAGAAACTACTACTAATCTCTTTTTTATATGAAATAACTAGAACAAATATTTTTAATTTTGTTCACGATACGTAACAATTTAGCATACACTTATGGTAAATACATTAAAAAGTATCAACTGCTGTATTTTTAATACATTCAGAAAGCTTTTGGGTAATAAACTAGATGTGGTTAAGGTTTCATTTATGTTTATTTATTAAAACCGTCCAATTTTCTTAGAGTAATATATTCTTTTTTCTTCTTAATTGCTATTATTTATTATTAATTACGTGGTTCGGATTCCACGTAAAGCTGTAGGTCCCATAGTTTCCCTGGCTATTGGGCTATTAATAAATAGTCCTTTCTGAGCTGTCGAACTCAGATAGTAACAATAACTACACTCATCACACTCATTCACTCCTCATATTCGCCCATATCTCTAAGATCAGCATCTTAGAGACGAATAATGAATAATAACTATCAATCCACAAAGAGTTTTATTGTTTTAATAAGTAAAAAGAAAAAAATAGCTAGAGGGATTATTGTGGGATATGATTTATGTAGAGTATGTCTGAATTTATGGGTCATTCTCAAAAGCTTGTATTGATCCAATATATTTGACATGGATTGACGCACGGTCCCTTAGTATTGGAGAAAAATGATAAGCACTCGAGTTTGAACTATCACTAAAAAGAAATTAACTACTCTTAAAAGAATTAAAATCACACCAAAATTGTCTATTTAGTTATGTTAGTTTACTTGTTTATTTCTACGTTTTTGAGTGTAAAAGGACGTTTTATCTTCTAAAAGTTCCTTTTTAATATTAGTTAGAATAAAAAGAAAATATATGATTACTAACACTTTTTTTATTGAAGTGTTAACTTCAACAATTTCTCCAATAAAACCCTTTCATCATATTACATTGATACTTTAATGGGTAATTTATGAACTCTTTGACTAAAGTATAATGAACTCTTTTCTGTCGATCAAGTGCCCAGTGAACTGCAAATTCTGAACTTATAGCTCAACGTTTTCTTCCGTCTAAACACTTTTTATCTTAGTAACTTGATTACAAATTGCTTTGGTGTATTTGTGAAATTCCATGAGCCAAACATATCAACTCTTAATCATAAAAAGTACCAATAAAAATACAAATTTATGTCTCATATCTCTAAAACTATTATTCTATATCCTTGCTGGCCAAGTTAGAAGTAAGATAGCAGTGTGGTTTATTAGGTTGGGCTCCGATCCAGCTGGTTCTGGTGCAAATCAACATCTTGCCTTGACAATCACCAGAAACGGTGAAATTACATGATATGTACAGTTCTCAACTGGTTATATAGTTTGCAAGACCTTCAACAAGCCTAGACTAAAGGTTGCGAGGTTAATCATGTACCGTTTTAAAACTGATTCAATTTTTTTTATGTTTATGTAAATATACAGGGTGTTCATAAAGAACCCTTTAAGACTTCGGGATATGACTATTTACATGAAAACTAAGAACAAATATTCCAATAAACATATGACCTAAAAACTTAGTTTTTCATCTGTCTGTCCGAGAGCGTGTTTATTAAGTAATTTATCATATCTTAAAAACCCCTCAATATATTATCTTCAAACCGAGTTCATGTATGAGGAATGATAAGACTTAATTCACTATAGAATATTAATGCCATCTATCAAATGGTGGCTATTTTCAGTTTTCAAAGCTTAATATGTTAGAAAGTATGATTTTTCAAAAAACTATATATGTATCCTCCTGAGACCTAACAAAAATTGGGAAAATGTATTTATTAAAAGATTATACAAATATTGTTAAGATCGAATCATTAACAAGTAATCAATTATACTTGTTGAAATACAGTTAATGATAATGTTGTGGCGATTTCAGTTATTAATGATTCTATCTTTGAAAACCGAAATGATTCATATTAAGCTTTGAAAACTGAAAATAACCACTATTTTTCATGGCGCAAAGTATAAACTTGATACACCAAAGTTAATTGGCTATTATTATTCCTCATACATGTACCGGGTTTGAAGATAATATCTTGAGAGGTAATTATATATGATAAATTATGTAAAAAACACATTCAGACAGACAGACGAACAACTAAGTGTTTTAGAAGAAATTTTCACTAAAATTTTTGTCTTAGTTTTCATGTTAATAATCATATCCCGAAGTCTTGAAGGGTTTTTTATGAAAAGGGTATATTCGTATATACAGGGTATATATTTATATACACAGTGGTATTGGCTAGTCACCCACCCATCCACGTGCAGTGGTATTGATCATATATTATTCTTAATATTTATATATTTAAAACTATTTTAGACTATTATTATCTGTAGTAGACAGAATCGTTTAAACATTAGGAAGAATCCCAAAAATTTTTTTCGTTTGTAGTATATTTGTAAGTTTTTACTAATATTTACACAAAGAAGGAGAAGTAGAAGAATGTTAATTTTAATCAAACTTTTTCAAAAATTGTACTTTTTTGTTCAAATTTAACCTGTGCAATTGATTAATTGAAGCTCCCCACCCACCCAAACCACCGATGAATGGTCCGTCAGTAAGTTCGTTAGTAACAACCGCAACTCCTCGGAGGAGTTAATCATACTATTTTACCCTCAGTTGTCCCAGCGGAGCGTGCTAATGGTGCATGCTGCTCTCGGACTACGTAATGGTCTAGGTCTTACCATTCCATTAGGCAATCCAGCGTCTCGTTAAATGTGAGCGAATCAATGGAATGGATTTCCTCGTGCCTGGAATGGCTTTATCACTATGCTTGCTCGTAAATTGGCACTCATTTAACCACTTAGTGGTGTAACGAAATCAATACATTGTCGTTTGTTTGCGGCGTTAGTTTGCCGTATTTTTTATCTCAATTAGTACATGATAGTATTATCATTCGATTTACTGTTATATAGGCGAGTTTCTGGATTTTATCTCGTATGTTTCTAGTGTATTTACTAGTTTCAGTTAAAATCGAATAGTTTTACTTTTCCATTTTCAACACAATCTGAAGCTCGAAAGGAGGTTACAATATTTATTATTTCATTAGAGGTTACTTCATTAGAGGCGTAAAACGAAGGTTGTCAAATATGTTAAGAAAATGTTCACTGGGATTCTTTTCTTAATTGAACTACTAGTTTTTTTTTTTTTTTTTTTTTCAAAAGTCATTGAATCCTTCTAACTCTTCTATTGCCTCCAGAATTCATAGATTGTCAATCTTTTTACATTTTCTGTTGAGCTCTAAATGATTTCAAATATTTAGCATCGTCAATGGCTTGTCTAAACTCAATTTTGGACTTAATCTAGTGATCTCAGATTTTAGAAATATTTACAAGTAGGAAGCATCATAATTTTCCTACAAGCCAACTGTGGAATGTAACCATTCATTATTTAGTTTATTCAAAGCCACAATTAGAGCTAATATAATTGTTGCATTGTTGTTTGGAAATATTCTTTTTTTAATATATCTGAATATAACTATGCACTCTCTAAATATTATCTCAGTAGGTTAGTTTTGTAGCTTATCAGGTGAGACATCCAAACTCAAACTGAAGAGAAATCACCTAAAATTATCAATGTTCAATTAATTTACTGGCCGCGTAGTAACTACTTTTTAGCTTGAAGCGCAAGATTCTCAACTAACCTTATTTCTGCTTAACTTAAGAGAAACAACAATAAGATAACCTTATTT